>BMAT01011025.1:617336-628000 GCA_019649035.1 Elysia marginata
CGAGTCATAGGTTTTATTAAGCAGGTTGATCTCTTGACTGAAGCGTATAAAAAATGTACAACGGAAATGAAAGAGAGAGACAAAGACAGAGAAAGATACAGAGACAGACAGACAGAGACAGGAAGATAGTCAGATATAGTAGAAACAAGTTTGATGGATAAATATAAAATTGACATACAGGTCGATTGAAAAGAGGCTGAGGCAAAAGGTTGCGGCAAATCGGGTGTTTGGGACGACGGGTATACTGTATCAGTTTTAGGTAACAACGCAGAAAAAAAAACGGAACAAGATTTAGTGTCATGTCATGTATCTGTGAAACTACATCATAATGTTTTGTCAAATATGTTGACGACAGCAGCGAACAAAAAGATGTTCGATTATGACTGTTTTGTTGTTGTTGTTTCTTTCAACCAGTGTGGTTTTTTTTTTTTTTGGGTGGGGGAGGGGGGGGGAGGGGCAAAATTTGCAAGATTGTACAATGATGAAGTTTTTCAACAGATACAGAGTAAGTCCTAATAGCCTTTTAAAGCAGTCTATATTTCTTTGGTCAAAGACAGTCAAACTAAAAAAAAAAGATAGATGGGTGGAATGATGGATGGATGATAAAGACACGACGGCTATTGTACATATCAGATGCCTGCAGACGTTAAAACATCGAGAAACATATAGCCCACGGCAAGAGGATAAAGATCAAAGCTCTCATATCGCTCGATAAATGAATTTTTTTTTAAATTACATTCCCACGTGATTGGGCGTTTACAGGTATATCTATTGATTTTCAGGGAGGTCACAGTTCTCAGCAGTTAATGGTACGATTGGAAAGAAAAATCCTATTGATTCCACAAGGATTAAAAACCAATTACCGAGGCCCAAAATCTAAGAATGCAGAAGGGTGCAATTCATAAAAAAATGCTTTGTGTCCTGTCCGAAAAAGAGATCTTTACGAAATATAATTATTACTGTAGTCATAAAACTTATGAACGTGAATGCTTTTGAGAGATGAACATATAGAACAAGTCAATTACAGTGAATGTGAGTTCGATATGAAACCACTTGGTCGGAAGAAATCCCCTCGAGCGCACCGGTATGAACTTTAGCTTCTACCAAAGAGATCGTACGCTTTTAATGTTCTAGGCTCTCACACATTAATCTAATTTTTTTTTGTGGTTGCGTAGTGTATCTTTTTTGTATGCCTCTAGTTCGAGTGTACCAGTGCTTTATTGTGGTCCAGGTTCTTCTTTTTTTTGTTGTTAAATTTCGCTTATGTAATGCATACAATTTATTGCCCTTTCAATCTTTCTTTTCTGTCTTGATCAGAGATTTCAAGCATGTGTAACTTTTTTCTTCATTTTATTCCTTTAGCAAAAAGTGTGCATGTGTGTGTGAGTGAGCAACGGACAGAGAGATGAAAGAGAAAGGGAAGTTTGATGGAAGGTGGGAGAGGGGGGTAGGGTAGAAGAAAAAGAAAGAACAGGGGTGGGTGGTTTGAGAAATAGCGATAAATTTGATCTGAATGACCTTCCTGTGAGGTTTAAAGAGATTTCAAGGCGATAGTTTCCGTAAACACAACGATAGAAGCAGTTTCTTTTCTTTAGCGTTTGGTTGGCTGCTTGGTTGAAGGATTGGTTGATTGATTGGTTGAGCCATACTTTGATAGAAGTATTAAAGGGCAAGATAGCTTAAATAAAAGCACGGGGTGTTCTGGGAACACAGCTGTTTATATGTCAGAGTTACAATAACTTCTAATATAGTTAGAAAAGATTAACGCTAGTGGAAAATTACCTTCTTTACATTTTTAACTACTCAAACTATAAAACTTTTCCACAAGCAAAAAAAGAGGGGGGGGGGGAGATATAACTCCCAAGACGTGTTTTTATGTCATATTACAGACTTTAAGCAGCAACGCGTGAGTATGACGCGAACGTCTGTGGGTCTATTTTTAGAAACCGGTTTCATTATTTTTATAGTTTCCTCAATCTGCTTTCCCGATTTTCACGTACGCGTAGTGAGACACGGTGCGTGTGCTAAAGGTCTCTAAAGGTGGCGTTGAACCAACCTCCTGAGATTATTTTAGAAGATGCTTTCGAGTACTATAACCTGGGTGGAGGGCTTCAAGATGCCAGTAGATCTTCATCATGTAGATCTACATTGTCATTATGCCATACGCATCTCAAGAATGCGCAGAAAACCATTAATTCTGAGTGAGCCGCACCGTGCACAAACAGCAGCTAGCAACTAGCTTCTTTCCTCCCATAATTTCTCTCCTGTTCTTTTTAAGACCTTGCGGAATCAAGGAAAAGAATGCGCGACTATAGAATTACAGAAAGCTGGCAGCATCAACTCGGCCATTATCTTCATTAATCTGCCTCCAGGATGAATGGGAGGGAGATAAAACGATGCAAGCCGTTGAGAGGTTATTCTTTTTTTTTTCTGCTCCCATGCGGTTGCAATAAAACTAAAAGAATGGAACGCCGACGTGAGTGTTTATGGGTGAGCTGATGCAGCAGGAACAAGAAGAACTACATAAATCATTGAAGATATGTTTTCTCCTTTCAAACTGCTAAAACAGGTTGGTTGGTGAAAATATGTTTAAGTAAATCTTCGGTAAACCGCTTAAATTTAATGGTTTTGTGCAACAAAACTACATGTACACAGTTTTTGAATAGTGAGAACACCATCTAGAACATTAACACCATTGTATTTGTTTCTAATTCAATCAGAAGATTGATTTGGTGATTCGCTATACTTTTACATTTTTTTCGTTTGCTTGATATTATTACTGTTTTTTTTTCGTTCATAATGGGTGGTCAGTATATGGGACGGAAAGAGTTTTGTTACTAGAAGGGATGAGTCCGTCAATGAGCGGCGTGGATCGACCGAAGCTAAATCATCCGGTCATTCATTGGATTGTGCCAGTCCGTTACTGAATGGCATGAGTCTACCAGTGAGCAAAGTTGAGGTAAGACCGTTTCACATGAAGCTTACAGTACACCATAATTATGGATGTCAGGTTGTTTGAATTTGAACGACTCTTTTAAACTACAAATTTATATCAGAGACGGCGCTCGGGACAATTGAAAGCGTTGTGTCACATTGTGATGTAAGGAGCGCTTGCATACACCACACCCACTCACATTATCTTGACTCCAGGCCGACCAGACTCAGCACTAAATCCATAATGCCAGACACTAGGCGGATCAGCTGCTAATACTAATTTTAAAGTCCTTGGTTTGACTCGGTCGGGGATCGAACCCACACCTCCCGATCTCTGAGCGAGTGTCTTACCGCTAGGCCACAGAGCCGGTGCCATAATTATGGAAAACTCCGGACCGTCTCAGCATTGCACCACTAAACTGCTGTGATACGTTTTTTGCTTTCGAATGATGCGTCAATGCTGCCTGAGGGAAGGTAGTATACATAGGGTCATAATTTTTTTTTCTAAAGTTCCCAGTCAGGCTGATACGGTTGGGAGTCATATCAAACGAGCTTAAGGGCCAAGCAGTACAGCCACTGAGGGAGAATGAGATGAGCCAGCCTTGAAATAAATACAAAATGAGATGCTGATAAGTTCAGCGCTGTTGGGGTGATACAAGCAAAATGCAATGGCGATGGCTATCTCTCGACATTAGGCAAGGCATTATTTACGTTATGCGAAAGCTCATACAGTGAGTTATCTTGCCAACCACATGATAACCGTACATTTTCAAGAACGCAGCGAATTTTCGGAACCGAGCACCTAGTAACCCTTCTAACTTGAATTTAATTTGAATAGGTTATCAGGGAACATTTAATATTTTTGTAGAATATCGACACAGAGAGAGAGAGAATGTCAGAAATCGGGTATCGGTTTAATTATAATGTAGAAAGGTTTGGTGTCAAAAATAGCAATCGGTTCAATCTTTGAGATCAAGTGGATGGCAATAACCCGAGCACGCAAAGAGGGGCTTTCACCACCACCCTGGCGTCTTGTCAACACGTTATTGTTGAGATTGCCAGAGAAATTCTTCTTCTCTAATCTTAATGACAAGCGGATAAGCGGGGGGGGGGGGGGGGGGGNNNNGGGTCATTAAAAACGGCTTGAGTAACATGTGCTGGGGATACAAGAGGTCAAACCGGGACAAAAGGAGATGAAGAGTGGCAAAAGAGATAACGTAGACATAGATAAGAATGGCAAAAAACGGTCAGAGAAGGAACAGAACGAGAGAGAGAGACATGTAGTGAGGAAGAGAGAGAAAAAGCGAGAGAGAAAGCGAGAGAGAGAGAGAGAGAGAGAGAGAGAGAGAGAGAGAGAGGAGTTGAGGCTGTCTCAAACAGAGGCTGCTCAGATACCACAGACAATTATAGTAAGAAGTAAGAAGTCATCACTGACTCTGAGGAAAAAGAGTCCGTGAAACAGACTAAAGGATAATAGTAGGGTATGGTCGAGAAAAAAAAAGGGGGGGTGTATGCGTTTGCAGATATAATTAAAGGCCAGGGGAGGGTGTAAGCGAAATAAAGAGAGAAAGAGAGAAAAGTAGGAGAGAATGAAGAATCAAAAAGTAAGCAAGCGCATCAGGCGAAATGGTTTTGATGATAAATAGCATCTAAATCTAGATGTGTATTTTTTATAGCCCTCAACGCTATGCTGGGCTTGACAAACTCGTCATTAACTTGGCTCTTGCTCGTCCAGGGATAAAACATCGTCTTCAACACATTGTTTCATAGTTTGGCAGGGGATAATGGCTTTTTTTCGGAGCAGCTTTAAACAATAAACCCACCTTACCCATTTATCTCTCAAACCCTCTCATCCGCGAAGGCAGATAATAAAATACCGACTCTCCAGAATAAACTTAAAAAAAAACTCCCAAGATAATCTACCCAATGTCTTAGGAAGATAAAAAAAAAACTTTTACAAGTGCAACTCTCTTTTTTTTACTCCATCAGCCCCCCTAGACAAACATTGTGTTACGGCTTTAATTTTAAGTAGCAAAGTAGATAAGTTTGGATTTATGATTCTTTGTGTGTGAAAGCGTTATCTTGTTTCGTTTAAAATATTTGCTTTCATGTGTGAAACAATACGGGCATGCTACTGCTGCATCTGGTGTGAGGAAAACAATGGTATGCCAAGTGCTTTAGAAGAGATTACACCAAAAAAAGTTAAAGGCTCTAGCTTGTCATGTTTATAGGGGGCACAAAAAAGAGAAAAATCTTATCGGCAAAGCCATAAAAATTCGATGAAGAGCGTCGTGTACTTGAATGGAAGACTGGCGAGAGCTTATGGTTTAATACAGTTCCACCAAGACTTGCTAGGTTTGCAAAATAATTCTTTGAATTCTACAATGTGGTGATTTCTTGTGGTTTCGCTTAATTCTTTTCTCATAAATACGTTAGTTTCTTAAAGAACTGGCAAAGATGTGTATCTTCCTAGAATATTTTCGAACCAAGCGAACGTAAATGTTGTCTGGCATTCGGTTAAGAAAGCCCAAGAAGGCAGATTTCCTAACTCCAGACTGCCGAAAAATACAGCCAGACAAAGTCTTATGGCGTTGCAACGATAAAAGATTAATCGGAAAGCAAAGATTATCTGCAAAGCTAACAAAAGCGAGATAACGCCCATGTAAACTGGACACGCATAAATCTAACGAACATAGCGCGGAAATTTAAGAGAGAGATTTAGCGTGGAACATGGCCTATTCTTTCCGCAGCGATACCACAAAATCTTGGAGATTCTGATACAAGCAGCACAGTTCCTACGAAACCCCACGTTCGTATGTTGCATAGCAAAACCACTGCTTTGCTTCGTGGAAAGGTATTCCATAAGGCAAATAGGTAGTGTAGTGTCCGACGCTGACTGATCGGTTGATAAAAAAAAACTTTTCGAATATCTAAGACTGTCGAATTAACGTCTAATTACAACCGTTTTTTGTTCTTTCTCTTTTTTTTTTTGTTAAAACTACTGCCCGAACGGTGATAAGCTCTTCGGGTTTTCACCAAATGTGCAAAACATCTTAAGTTTAAGACTTTTGTCCTTTTTTGCTGTTGCTGTGTTATTAAGCCCTGTGAAGTTTATAGGTTCAGTGTTGCAAGATATAATCCTTGATGCCAGGTCCCCATGAAAGAAAGAAGTTATGAAGTTCGAGAAAATGTACATGCGGAACCGGTCCAATGAGATTCGAATTCCAGCCCATGGCTGTTATAAGTGGAAGCGAAAAGTCTGATACTGCACAGTAGGGATAATAAGAACTGTTTCATTTTTTTCAGGTTTTAAAGTAGAAGAACAGAGAGTTTAAAAGAACTTATCTCATTTCGATATTTATTTATCCAACAGGGCATTTAGGATTTTAGGTAAATGCGTAGATTGATTCGAATGATTTGTTTTGTTGGTTAGTTTTTTGTGTGCATTTTTGTTTTTGTGTTGTAGGTTTCCCGGAACTATCAAAATTATCTATGTGGTATGGCAACAGCAAAGGTCCCGTTATCACTTTTTTCATTTATTTACTTTCAGGCCAATATCATTCAAACTGTAAAACGCCAATGGGAAATCAAATTAGAAACAAAGAGATAAGAGAACAGGATGCTTCTATCTGGGTGCCCTACTGCTCTTGCCGCGAGCTCAGGTGAGATTAATGCGTATTGGTGTAAAAAGCGAACCTCAAATATGAAGTATTTCAGAGGTTTCATACTAGGCTTTGCCTCATACTGAGGTTTACGTGCCTAAAGAGTGGATCGAGGAGAAGTCAGGCCTGGCCAAGCCTGAGGCAGGTCATATAAGCGCTGTTGGGTTTAAAATAGATTGTCAAGACCTTATGTTAAATTAAAGAAAGACCGAAGCGCGCATTCAGGAGGTGGTATAGCAGACTGATCCTTGTGTAACAGAAAATCAAGACCCCATGTTAAGTTAAGGAAAACGAATGTCAACATTCAGATTGTATAGCAGACTCTAGTCCAGGTGTACAATTATCATAAGCTTAACGGAGCGGATGAAAGGTCGGCTGAGTCAGGTGGTGACACCAATGCTTGGCTTAAAAATAAAAAAAGTCAAGACTCTTGTGTGTTATAGTAAAGAAAACGATGCTAACTCAAATGTGGTAGTAAACTCTATAGTGAATATCATTATACGCTTTGCCATGACAGTAGAATATAGGTCTCATTCAACCAGAACGTTGAGCCAGATACAGTCTATACTACACCACGCTGTCGATGTTGGTACTTGCCTGCCAGGTGAAAAGATGCTACGCTGAGCTCCACCCGTTCAACCCGGGACACCCACGGAAGAAGGGGTGACTCGGTGCATTGCTCGACCTTCTTCACAGGTAGGTAGCTACTGGGAAATGAGCGTCTACGTCTCTCAAGTCTCTTTTGAAAATTACCAGTGCGTTAAGGTGAATGGAAATTGCTGTCTAAACTACTTTGATGAAAAAGGAAGACTGGAAATACACTGTGACTGTGTTGCCTGTGTAACTTTTACGTTTCCTTAATTTTTTTTTTTTTATCATTCTTTTAAACTTGGAGCAATCGACTTACAAATAAATTACCACAAAACAATCGCTTCCTCTTATTAAACACCCTGAAGAAAGTCAAATGATGTAAGAATAGTTATATAAGAGGTTGATTTGTGATTTGAATGAATTCGTCCCTCGGTTAACAATGCAAAAAAATGGCGCTTTATTACACATAGTTATGGCGTTTCCTTACACAACAAACGAAGCTAAATATATTATTCACGGTACTAACGAAGACTCATTGTTCTAAGATAGAAGATTAAGAGCAGGATTAGCACAGACTTTTCTGAAGTCATGTTACGGCTAAATGTCAACAGATATAACAAGATTTACCCCCAAAAGAAGACCTAAAGAAAAGACACAAAAATTAGCAGCACGGTAATAATTTTCTGTAGGTTGATGTTTATTTTGAATAACTGTTTGATATGTTGTAAGATTTTATTTCATTCATTTAATTTACATAACTCACCCATCTCTTGATCTTGAAACCGGATCAAATTGTGTTTATAACACTGAATCATCTTGAACGTTTGATGAGTATTAATCTATTATTATAAATAATTCGAATTTTTTTTAATAGGCTAAGCCTATTTCAAAGTATACGTTTATTAGAAGTTTGTAGTTATTCCGATGTAAAAAAAGACTTACTTTATGAATGTTGTGATTGAGGATCAGCATAAATCAAAAGCTGTTGGTTTTTCTTCCGTTATTCATTTCGCGATAGGCCCAATATTACCCCCATCCCTCCCTAATCATTCATCCCATAACGTAACGAGAGCCGTATCCTGACTGACCCCCGGGATGTTTACACTGATTGGCTTCCACCAGACACCTTCTCACTAAGATGAGGAGACTACCTAATCCCTCGAAGACATCGTTATTGACTCGAGGCAGCGTCAAATTAGTGCTTTACCTCACTTCCAGCTTAGCTAGGGACAACAGGGTGGCAGCTCGAACTTTACATTACAGTACTAGCACAAGAAGGAGAAAAAAAGACGCTGCAACCAAGAGGCGAGCAGCAGCTGTCTATCATCGTGAGAGACATGAGGCGGAGGGTGTCGTACAGCGGAGACATACTGAGACAGAGTGAGACAGCCGTTCTACAAAGAAGAGCAGGCCAGTTCTGCTAGCCTAAGACAGAGTGAGACACTCTCAGAATCATTCCTGGCTCAGGATGATGCCATGGTCCGGCCGGGGACGTCTGGAGACAGACAGGGAGATAGCTCCAGACGGCCATCGGGTACAGGCCTGGGTGATTAAGTTACTCACTCTGGTCTATCAGGATCAGAGACTGGCTAGGGTGAGGAGAGAAGGGAGGGGACAGGACAGAGAGAAGGGATGGGACAGGACAGAGGGAGAGAGAGAGAGAAAGAGAGAGAGAGAAAAAAAAGAGAGGGAGAAAGTTGGGATGTGGCGATCTTTCTGAATCTTACGGTTGTGAAGCAATGACAGATTACTTGAAAAAAAGGGGGCAGATAAAAGATGGAGGAGGAGGGGCGTAAATACAACACGTAAACGAGGACACAAAAATGGCAAGAATAAGATAGGATAGTAAAAAGGAGAAAGGCTCGGGTACAAGAGAGAGATATATAAGGAGAGAGAGAGGGGGGATGAGAAAGAGAGAGAGGGGGGGGGAGAAAGAGAGAGAGAGGGGGGGGAGCACTTTCAAAATGCATTAAGATGTAGAGCCTTTTTATGTTTAAAAAAAATCCATATAGGACATAATATTTTTTTGAAAAAAGTCAAAATTGTGTTAACATCACGCTGCACCACTGACTTTGTATACCAAATAAAATTGTATAATGAGGAAGTTGAGAATCAATTAACAGTTGCAATGTGTACTGTAAGCTGATAAATAGATATGTAACCAGTAGAAGATAGGGAGAAAAATAAAGTTTTAACGCCTTCTTTTGGATGGACAACTAAGAGTGATTAATGACCCTGCTGAGAGAATTATGTCGGCGAAAGGAAGCGAAAGTTTCAACGAGACTAAACAATCTGTTAACAAAAAATTAGCCTGAT
Source organism: Elysia marginata (assembly GCA_019649035.1). Taxonomy (NCBI): domain Eukaryota; kingdom Metazoa; phylum Mollusca; class Gastropoda; family Plakobranchidae; genus Elysia; species Elysia marginata. The sequence continues at coordinate 626,840 of BMAT01011025.1, forward strand.
AAAGCTGTGAAAGTTTAAAAAAAAAACCATGCTGAAAACTGACAAAAGTGCACCTGTCCTTAAAGAGAAAAAGATAGAGAGAAAGAGGAAGAGAAAGAAGGAGAGAGAGAGGTGCTTAACACAGTGATACAGACACAAGAGAAATGCAGGAATAGGGCGAAAAAGTAAATAAAGAGTAAAAAAAAACGAGGGAAAAAAAAGAATAATAAAAACCCATAATGATGAGACAGCTCATTGGTTTGGAAGTCCTAATTGGCAGCTAGCTGGAAATTTATCAAAATAGGTTTTTATAATTATTATAGATACAAGCTTGCCTCTAAATCTCTCCATTCCTTATTTTATACAAACATAATCTTTTAATAAATTTTTTTTTCTAAATTTTCACTTTAAAAATAGAAAGAGATAAAGGATAGTGAGAAGTAGGCGGAGAAGGAGGAAGATGTTACTGGTAGATTCTGATGGTTTCCGTGGTGATTTGTGATGACATACGAACTATTCAATGCTACCGAGTGTAATGAGTATCATCATCATTCATCTTTGTAGCTGCTAATACTGTATTACTTATTGCTAATGCCTCTGGCTGCGAACACGAGGGTGTTTTTAACTGCACTGCATGCAAGAAACGCAAGCATAACTTCGTTTATATTATTCATTAATTTTCTTTTTTAATTTCCTTATCATTATTACTGCACCCAGTACTCGTAACCCTAACTTTCGCTTTATACAAAATTCTTTCTTTTTCAATTCCTTATCTTTATTAATTTCATTCATTTCCTCCATACTGGAACCTGAGAACGCGGTGCACTATATTTAACCTCATACTTGACGTCAGCTGTCAAAGAGATTAGGTGGGAGAAGCCATTGAAACCAGAAAAACATCAAATCTGGAAACATTATCTTAATCATATCAATAGTATTTCAGCCACTTTACCGCGGCAATCCACCCTCATCATGCCTTGATATGCTATAAATCATGGTCTTTCTGTTTTAAACTTATTTTGTTTGAACGTGAATGCATGTTATTTCGGTCCATTCAGAATTTAAAAAAGGGTGCTTGTCACGAGCAACAATCAAAAGAAGAAAAAAATATCGATGTGTATTGCAGAATGTTATTATAAATAATTACTTCTTTCTATTTATGAAATAGCACACAGGCTCACG
>BMAT01011028.1:1625-22356 GCA_019649035.1 Elysia marginata
TAAATATCTATAAGTACAATTGACATAATAACCACTCACGGAAAAGTTAAAGAATATATTAAAAAGGCATATAATGTATGTGCAAACTCAAATACATGCTTAAATACAACAATGGCTATTGGTCTTTTTCTCAAAAGCAGACTTACAATCCAACACTCCGTGAAACAAGAAAAAAGGATACAATCTGAATTGATACATCAAAACGTTTCGGCTTTATTGCCGTATTAAGTTACGAAAGCTAACACAATAGACGTTAAACAAAATTAGTAAAACAATTACGGATTTAAAGCCAAGATTATTATGAACACATGTATGAAAGGGCAAGTAACCCTGCCAATTGGCATTACCTAACAAAGAGCAATAAACTCCATCTTTTATTTCATTACCTTTGGGCACATTAACTATGGTGGATTTAGCGGCAAATAGGTTTTTTGTTCCTTTTCCAACTATTAAAAGGATAGAAAAACAGGTCATTATCTTGTACAACTATGCGTCTATGTTGACGCAAACTGAAGCGGCGTCCTTAGGTCCACAGTTTCTGCGTGACGTAACACGAGGATTTCAAGCGCTCTAAACCGTTTCAGTCTTTACGGCACTTTAGGACCTGTATCCGCTTTGGTTCAACAAACAACTAGTGGGTCACTATGTCTCGCGGTCCATGGGAATGAGTCGACTGTCGGAAAATATTAATTTCAGAAAACGCAGCCATTAGTTTGTTTTCTTCTGTATTTTCAATCAATTCAAAATGTTAACATCTTTTCCACATTAAATTGATTATTTTATGATACTTCACATTAATTGGAAATTCTAAAAATACATTGCAGAAAAATGCAACGTTTGAGGGATACGATCCATTTGAGCGTCTAAAATGCAGCACGCCATTTGCGCCATCTTGACTCAGTATCGATTCTGATTAATGAATAAATCCGATTATTAACTGTCTCTCTTACAACAAGTTCATGAGAGTTCTCCAGTAACTGTCCATGATTCATGTAGCTTGCGTTGAGATCCCTTGCTATTCTTGACTTGCGTTTAGAATTGGTGCATCGAAATGTCTCACATTTTTTATTGGATTTTTGCAGAGGGCTCTTTGATATCTTAAAACTGAATTTTCCGTGATTTCTTGAAATAAGCTCCGTTTTCTTTTTCTTTTACGTCGGTGTTACCTTTTCTCTAACCGTTCTACGAATGGAGAGGCACAGTGAAAATGCTACGCAGCGGAATAAATGTATGAATATATTTAAAGCAAAACTGGTAAAACTTTCAACTTCCTACATTGGATCTAACGAACACACTTCCCTGGTTGATTTGTATAGAAAACAGAGCAGACAAGAAAACGTCAAAAGGAGTAGTTGCCTTGATCCGTACATTTATATTAATTAATTTTGTTTTGGGCTGGCCGGGCCGATTGAAACTAAATTAAAGTATCGATTGCAGAAACTGGGTATCGTTTTATTTGACTTAAGTGGCTTGCTTGAATTATGTGTCTTGAATGGTATCCTTTTTAAGGGAGGTGGCTCAAATGGAAAGCCACACTTGTGAGAATGTGAAAATTGTGACATCTGGCTCAATTGCATTGATTGCAAGACATATATATAATGCACCATGACATGTTTACATTCTTCAAGTGTGATATATTCCTACTTTATCAGTTGCACTAAAAAAAATAATAACTCTTTATATCTTGATTGAAATAGTTTTCCCGTTTTTAAATTATCTATGGTTTATTACATTGTTGTGGAGCGAGAACTTTAAGCTTGAGGCAAGTTTGTTGCTTAGTTTCTGCAGGTGTGTAATGTACTTTATTGACTCTATTATACAGTTTTCCTCTTTGTTCTCACTGAGGCATTGTTTGTTATCGCTAGGCATGATTTTTTTATATGGGTTTTCATGCAACTGCAGCTGAGTTTCATTGTATGTTTGTTAACTTGCACAGCTTGTGATTAGCTGGATAACAGTAGCAGCGCAAAGACGATTTTATATGTCTCGCAACTAGTGGAAATGAGTCAGATGTCGAAAATCTTAAATTGAGAAATCATCTTTTAAAAATTTTTTTCTCTGTTTTTTCAAGCTACAAAATGATAGATATCTTTGCATTATATTTATAAGCTTAGCATTTTTTAAAGTGAAGAAGCTTAGAAAACACATAATTCAAAATATCAACGCTTGGGAATGTAAAAATTACATTAGAGAGTGGTATCGAGACAGATATCTCACAAATGATGTCGGAAAATTTTCAGTTAGAGAAAACGCTTATCAGAAGTTGATAAATTGGAAAATCCCTTTGTTTTGAATTATCCTCATAATTACGTTGCATAAAATTAGATGGAAGGATTAACACACAAGAGTGCTCTTTGGGCTCAGCCTTAACTTAATGGTGAAAAAGTCTGAGCAAAACCAATAAAACCACGGCATAATTATGATTGTAAGTCCGCAGTAAATAGGCCTTTTGGTGATGATATTGGTATAATTTGGTTTTTGTGTGTTAAGCCCCGTTTTTCATAATTACTTTTTTTTTGTCTTCAACAAAGCTTATTGCAGAATGTCCTCGAAGAAGTGCCAATTCAGCCTACGGCGTTACAGTAAGTATTCATGAAGTTTGCAGATTCCGGCGCATTCATTAAACTTTGATGAAACGGAACGGGCATTCACTTCATAAAGATTTTTTTCTATATAGTTGCCTGCAGATCATAACAATTCACACTTTGGCTCAGACCAGTCTTTCAACAAGTAGAGAACTCGTGAGGAACGCACATTGTATCCACTAAGCCTAAGCTGCTTACCGTCTCATTATCAAAATTCTAGAAATAAAATAAATTTAGCTACATGTTTTTTACATCTGGAGGAATTTCATTTCGAAGACAATAAAAATAGTATTCTATAAAACAAAATGAAATACTCTAGTCGAATAGTGTTAACTTGAATTAATTATGTGCCACTCGTGCCTGATTCCCACTGGTTGGCTCACAAATTTTTTTAGGTCCATGCTTTCCGAATATATCATCCAGTATTGTAATATCAAGCATTAAAGTACTTCGTTTCTTTTGTAGTTTGATTTATAATAAAATCTGATTCGCTTTAAGCTAGGCCGCCCTACTCACATCCTGCGGTGGCCTAGCTTTAAGCCATCTAGTGCCTTAGATCGAGACACTCTACACTCAAAACACTTTAAAACTGGCATACGCAGACGACGTTGACTTTGTTTCAACAACTGACTTTGGAAACAATTCAAAAAGAGTTAGCAGACTTCAGTTTAAATGTTAATACCCCGGTACCATTAAAACTGAATACACACTCGTTCAAAAAGACGGAGAAGATTGGAAAAAAGTGAAGAAAGTAGGCTCATTGCTGAGAGATACAGAAGATATTGAAAGAAGGAAACAATTATCCAACCTCGCCCTACAAAAGCTGTTAAGCACCTGGATAAGAAACGACAAGGTGAAACAAGACTAAACCTATACCGAGCTCTTGTGAAGTCAATACTTCTGTATAACTTCGGCACATGGTCTCTGACAAAGCAAGAAGAACACAAATTAAACACTTTCCACAGCAGGCAATTAAGAACAATCCTCAATATCAAATATCCCACAGTTATGAAAAACAATGCTCTCTATCAGAAGACAGGGGAAACTCTCATATCTTTAACCATTCCCTAAGCGCGATGGCGACTTTTCGGTTATATTTTAAGACAGGCCATCAATACACCACCCAACGTTGCAAATGCAATGACTAAATACTTCAAGACGGAGGGAAGCAAACAACGAGGCCGACCAAAAACATCGATTGTGACTACACTACGACGAGACCTCAAGAGTCACAACAACGATCACTGGCCAACTAGATTACATTCAATTAATGACCTTGACCACCGTCGCGACATAGCACAGAACAGATCCGACTGGAAGCACCTGAAGACGTCAGTCGACGTCGCAGCGGACGGGCATTAACTAACTAACTAGTGCCTTAAATCGCCGCCATGGTTGTGACCACGCTTGGGCACCAAGGTACACAAGAGCTCCGTTGTTCATTTTGTCTCCATGAGTTCTCAAGTTGTCAGGCTCTAGGTCTATTGTGATGTCGATTAACATACTGGTTGGCTTTCTATGTTATAATTATGACTTGCTAATGAAAAATCACCCACCATAGTAAAGCCATATACCTTAATACGAACGTGTAGTCAAAATATGGATACAAATTTGTTTTTCTTTATCTATTATAATTATACTTTATGATCGTCTACACTATTACGTTCGAGTTCGAGGGAACTTCAGACCTTTCACACCTAAAAGTTTCCAGGAGGGTAGCTTTTTGAAACTAGGAGGATGAAGTTTATAACTCATTGAATACTTGGTACAGGCCTAGTAGTTTTCTGACCCATATCTACGTCACAGCTTGGGAAGCACAATTTTATCCGCATCTTTTCTTGCAAATTGCGCATTTCTTTGTGTGGCCCAATAGGAAACAAATATAACGCAGCTTAATTAAACGCTCTTAATCCACTTTGAATAGAAGATTCCACACAAATAGATAGATTTAGGTCATAACTATTCAGAAATCCAATACATCTTCAAAAATCGAAGATTGTGTGTCTGGAAATAAAATGCTATCATTGTCACAATAATTAGAACAGTTTAGCCTTGGTAAAGGGGGGGCTATAATTGTCGTAAGCCTACTTGGTCGATCTTGGTTTTATAATTCAGCCTCTTAGAATTGAGGAATTAAAACAGGTTTAAAAAAACATCGTAGAAGATTAATTTCGATTGTAAATGTAGATTTTAAATTCGGAAATCGACTGCTTTCATTGTCAGTATATTTTGTGTAGATTGGAGTAATGCTCTGGAGTAATGATTGATTGGGGTGTTTGCAGTAGGTGCACTTTGCCCAATAGAAAAAAAATTAATATAGACTACATCTAGGCTTATTAAAAATAATGAAGATGTGGCCAAATAGTGCATATAATTCTAAGTCTAGCTATTTACCCTGTTCTCTTTCCCGTAAAAAATACAATTTAATAATAAAAAGCCCATCTCCTTTGAAATTAGATCTAATGGGTAGATTACACGCATGGTGGTTTTACTTGATCAAGTTACTACAAATCGTTTTAACAAATTTACATCCACCCTTTTTCTCACATTATTAAACCGATTAGTACTTTTGGAATTAGAAACGGGCAATGAGAGTTATAAGTATTTAACGGAAAACTCCAGAAACTTTTTACAAGGCTGCCATTTTACTTACCCAACTCTCCCTCCTTTTTAATCTAATATTTTATGCTCTCTTTTTCTGGCCATAGACTCTTATGTCTTAACACCACTTTCCTACCTTTTCATGCCCTCTTTTTCTGGCCATAGACTCTTAACACCACTCTCCCACCTTTTTACCAATATGACCACAGATTTTAACACCTACTCTTCCTCCTTTTTAATGCTCTATTTTTCTGACCCCAGACTCTTAACACATACCTTTCCTCATTTTTATGCCCTCTTTTTTCTGACCACAGAATCTTAACACCCCTCTTCCTCCTTTTTATGCCCTCTCTTTTTCTGAATACTTCTTAGAAATGAGAGTCTTGATACTACTGAATTTCTCTTTCTCTTTTGCCCTGCATCTTTTTCTGTCGCGCAAGGAAGACATCACTTTAAATAGTGAAAATGGGAATTCTGTTTTAGACAACAGCAAACCAGTAGTGAAATATTTAATAAATTATACTTTAATATAACACATTTCACTTTGTGGGTAATCCTTTCTTCTCTCATTTAAACGCTTCTGGTTTTTCACGGCGGCAAAAATGTCCGTTCTTTTCATAAAACTTTATTTTCTTAAAACTCTTTTTTATGGTCAAATGATGTCCTTTGTTTTTCGTTTAAAATCAGAATCCAGTCTTGTCTGAAATCTTGTTTTCAACTATAGTTTAGACTTGTCAAGGAACTTTTCCAGACAGGCACTCAAAGAATGTAAATGAAGTGTGAAGTCACCAGGGTAAATCAAGCTCAAGTCACTCACTCGTCGTTTGCCGATGGTTTCTCCTTAAACGGATGCTACCACAGCCCTTCAGCCTGCTCGGTCTCGACTTCTGCGGACGACCTCACCGTTTATTATTACTGTCTGTGCCAAAGGACAGACCAGTGATTGTCGTGATGATGTCCATGACAGTCCATCCGTGACATTGCCGGTCTTCCTCTTTTCCTGCAGCCCACCACTCTACCCGTCAGTGCTGTAGACATCAGGTCTGTTTTTTCTGACTTCTAATGGCATGACCGATGTATCTGAGCCTTTCTTTGTTTATTTCGTTCATCAAACTCCTCGCTTTACCCAATTCAAGCAAGAAACTTTCATCGGTTCTTTTGTCTGGCCAAAGGATAAGGAAGGACAAGCTCAAGGCAGCTGAGATCATGAGATGTGGCTACACAGATACAGGTAACTCGGACTCATTTTAAGTTAGAGCTCGTTAAACATTGCCATTTCCTACATAGTAAACTGTTTTTATTACCTTTGAACGAAAATTACTCAAACTGCAGTTTCAATTTGTTTCTACCTCTTCAAGCCAAAAAATACAGTTTTAGTGAATGTTAACAGCTCAATATGTCAAGATTCCACCTTGTGCTTGATTTACCCTGGTTACACCTCCTTTTTGTCCCGAGGTAAAATCAAAGTTTTCCTATAGGCCTAAATTATATCTATAACTGAAGTGTTGGCACTGGTTTTGACTAGTGTAGGTCACAACTTACTTAAGAAGTAAGAAGGCCTGTTATTTGGAGTCTCACAAGTCACAAGTCTCCATTTCAGTGGTAAAGCCTAACTACAGTTTAAGGGCTCCTGTGATTGGGAATAATGTGAACACAATTGAAATTTTGTCATGCCGTCCAATTTTTTGTTTCCATACCTGAATTCACATTTTTATGTCAAGACTTTATTGCATTGTTTGACAAATATTCTCATGCCTCATTTTTTGATGTATGAAAGTTTTGTGAACTAAAATATTATTATTTGTTTGTTGAGTTAAAAAGCATTTCAAAATTATGTGTCCGATGTTGTTCACTTTCATTTGTTAAACATTTTGTATTCAGGAAAAAAGACTGCCCTGAATATACTATTCTTGCGCATTACTAAAGCCTATACACTAAATAAATAACACATTTTTCTCTTTTTTAGTGCAAAGAGAGAAAAAAAATTAAAATCTGGAGAAATTTGTTGGCCATTATCATTTATCAATGAATTAGGTATTTAAAATGTTTAAAAAAGGGTCTTGAAAATTAATTTCCGACCTCTTGAGATTCATAATTTTTTTCTCAAATTTACCATTAGTATTTACACACTATGAAATGAATATTTACTCTTTTTTAAATAAGCATAATTATGGCTTTGATATTTAGACTTACGTGCCCCAAACCATCTAAACATTAGTTTCATATTCTCTAGTTGTCATGGAGTGTTTACAATCTCTTACAATCTTTAACACACATGTCAATGACGGTTTTCTTCTTTGTTAAACTTTTTCTTACAATCTATAACACATTTTGTCAAAACAAATTTATTCAAGTTTTGAAATTACATGGTTAGGGAAGGACTTGTTCAAGAAGGCCACAAACTTTTAACAGTTCTTCAAAATTCAAAACTGTGAAAATCTGGTTTTCCATGTGAAAAATAGAGGAGTTGCAACAAAGTGGGTGGACAATTCAAATAAATTTAAGCTGGTGACTTTATATAGTGAGGGGTCCTTAAATGGGTAGAACATTTTGGCTGCTATTTGAGAGTTCCTGGGTTTGATCCCTAGTCGGAATATATTTTAATCATAATTATTTTCAAAGGCTCCTCTGTGCCCAGCCACCAACTCATGATTAGTGAGATTTCTTATGACAAGATGAAAGTGAAACTTGAAAGCAACAAGACAAGCAGTGGCAGACAAACTCACTGTGTGCCTGGAAAAATAAGGACCCTACTCCTTGTTTCCTGATGCTCATACCAAGCATTGGACAAACTTCACTTTATGGAAATAACAGGGAAGCAGCATTCAGACAACTGTGCTTAAAATGAACACGTTTCAGAATAAATGTATAGAGTTTTCAATATGACCAACTTGACCACTTAAACCCCACTAAATTTATACATGTAACTGTCCGAATTCTTAGCTAGTGCACATCAGAACTATTACACTAATATTACAGTTAAGGGATCTTTTGATAGATGACATTACCTCTAAATGCATAAAACTAAGGCCTCACAACCAGTTTGAGAGAGTCACATGTCGAAAGAGCAAACTCCTTAAAAAGGTGTTTTTATTTATATTTTTCTTTATATTTAGTTCACATTGTGAATCACAAGAATTTTTAATATATTTCCACAAAGTTTAATGCAGATTTAAATGGCTCAGAAAATGCGCTGCTCAAAATACTAGCGCTTTGTGATTTAACATTTACGGCATTTTACTTTAGTTATGAGAGAAATCATTACACGAAAATGTACCAATCTGCTAGTGCTATTGGGATCTTTCACAATTGAAGGCCACTGCAGTGCATAAGTATCAGCGTTAAAATTTGCCTGGTTGCTGCTGCACAAAAAAAGAGAGAATATCGGCTTGACAAAATATTTTCTGCATCTAAAACTAGAGTAATGAAAAATTATTTAATATTTTGAAGTCTCTTAAATAAATTTCTGTACACAGGCACCTGCATACATAACAATTCCTCTACCTGATTCCTGTATTTGATTCTTTTCTTTCTTTTTATAAGTTTCTGGTTTTGTTCATCGTGTCTTTATTCATTAATTTTACCCAAAGAACTTCATTTAAATTGATTGATATGAAAATAAAGAATCACAAAAAAATTATACCTGATAAATAAAATGAATGTCCAAACTATATTTGTTTGGCAATCAATGTAAATGAAGCACAAGTCTGAATATGGACATGTTGAGTTATTAACATTTCTAAAACTGTTCTATACACTTGAAGGGGTTGAAAAATTGTAACCCTTGCTTTTCTATATCTCGAGTTGTTTCATTTTTAATACAATAACAAATGGTTTACTACATAGCATTTGAACAGGGTGAATGAGTCAGAAGGAGCAGCGCATTTGACATTCCCAGTCATCGCTTTTTCTCTCAGCTTCCAAACATAAAAAAAAATTTCATGAGATTATCAAAGTTTTGTGGAAGGGTTTTACAAGTTTGTTGATTTAAAATAAATGTAAAGAGAAGAGAAAACAAGATACGGTAAGATAAATTTTATTGTCCAATACTGGCACATTGCTATGGTTCCAGCATGCAAGCACACTAATCAATAGAATAGCAAACACATTCACATGGATCTAGATCTACATAAATTATAATATATTAGTACAGTGGCATATATATGAAAAACTTTCAAAAGGCGTTTTCTCAAACAAGTTTTTCCTACTTCAAACTTATTTGCTATGGTCACATAATGTATATTTTTTGGCTATTGTTACATGTAAAATTGTATGAATTGCACATAATTATAATAGCTGGCCTTAGTTGGTCACAACATTAATAAACTCAAGAGATTTCATGTTCTATGTTGAACTTCATTGAGTAAACCTAAGTAATGTCATAGGAGATGATATCAAGGTAGTTATCAAATTCATTTTGTCAAGAGATTCTTTTCGTCTATGACCACCTAGCATTAATTTAAAAAGAATTCAAAATGTGTACGCCTGTATTTCATAAAATACATTTTGTCATTTGGTTCAACTTATTATGTGTAAAATTAAATTGATTGTTGAAAACAGGAACTTTTATTTCGTTAATCATGTACATGTAATAGTAAAAGTGTATTTTTTATGTTATTGGATTTTTTGTAAATGATTTTTTATTTCCTAGGTAAAGAGTCATAAAAAATTTAATGTGTAAATGTATTTTTCAATTTTTACAGAAAATTTTCCAGGATTTTGCATGTACATGTATAATAAAGATTAAAAAAAGTTGAGATATTGCAAAGGTTTATTTTTTTTATAGTTTTCTTGTCCATACCGCGTTAAATCAACACTGTTAAATGACATCTAAGCAGCAAAGTAGAAACAATTAAAAGACCTGATTGCATCTAAAAAAGACATTTGCAGGCATAGTGGAACCCCGATGAATGTATTGAAAATAACTATGGTAGAATATATATATATGTCTACAGGGGAATTTTTTGATCCAGAAGAAAAATTCGGGGCTGTAGGCAAGTTCCAGTAATAGGAATGCAAAGGGGAACAAGCAAAAAAAAAAAACATCGATAATAACAGGGTTGCCACCAAGCCCTTTAATCACCCTGCTGAGGGATTGGCCTTCAAAAAGCCCTATAAAAGCCCTCATTAGAAGTTAATGCCTGAAAAAGCCCTGAAATAGCCCCCTTACTGCTGGTGCTTCCCATAGTCCTCATTTCTTTGATTCAAAAGGGTCTTTACGGGAAAACAACACCTTAAAACTGACAATCCATATCTTTTACAGCTGACTCTACTCAAAAGTAAATCTTTTGGTTAAAGTCTAAGAAAATTAACAAATTTGGTTTGAATAGTCGACAAACATCATGTCTTGAAACAATCACGGCTTTATTCCATGTTGCACCTAAGAAGGATTAATGTAAGACTATTGTAAAATTATTTTCTCTCTTCCCTTTTACTCTAAAAACTTGGTTTTGAGTCAACAGATTTGATAAAAATTGATTCACATTTTAGATATATATATATCTATTTGATCAAGGCTTTAAACTTTACCAACTTAATTTTCTACCATTTTGTTAGTCTTTTTAACAGGAAGCCCACAATAATTTATGGTGTTAGAACTTAGATTTTTTTGTATGAAAGAAAATTTAGGAATCTATAACTTTTCTTTTAGTTGCCAGGAAGTGAAAATTAGCCTCTAATAAAGATTGGTAACTTAATGCTGCAGGAGCCTGGCATAGCCACACAGGTAATCTGCAGGTTTAGGCCTTGAACCCTTTAAAAAAAGGCCCTCAAAAAGCCCTCTTTGGCGTCCCTTCTCTATTGGTGGCAACACTGTAATAAGCTTTGATTTTCATTTATCACCTTGAAATTTGAGTCACAATTCGTTCAACCCAAGACACTCTCACTACCAAGCCATCCAGCCATCATGTAAACTAACTCGTGCAGAATAAGTATCATTTTGATTTATCTTTTTCAATTCTTTGTAGGAGTTGGAACATATGCAACAGTTTTGAGTCAGGGGCCGGCCCTTTACTCAGTAGTGTTTTTCATATTGCTTATGTTTTAACTCATACCAACAGTTGGAAGAGAAAGATCAAAATGATACTTATGCAAGTTTGTTTAAATTTCATCTGAATGGTCTGGTAGTGAGAACATCTCGGTTCAACCCTAGTTATACAGCATATTATATGTTAAGATAGATTAGATAAAACTTTATTGTCTAATATTGGCACATTGTTGTGGTTACAATACAAGATGCAGGCAGACTAATTGACCAAATACAACATGTAGCACAAACACATACATAATATAGTACAGTGGCATATGAAAATTGAAATAAAAAAGGGTAACAAAATACAGTGCAGAAGTTTAAAACGGGCAGTATGTTGCTGTTGGATAATTATAATATAATAGTTTAATATATATTAAAAAATCGTATAAAAAAATCGGACCTTTGCTTAATTTACCCTGGTTGCCACGCAAATGTTTTTTTTTAATTTTGTTTTGAAAAGTTTTTCGCGAAGAAATTAGCTCCACAGTTTTATGCCACCAACATCTTGGACGAGTTAAGGCTCTTTGTGTAAAATTTGCAAAGTTTTTGTGGTATTTCATTCAAAATTTTCCAAATTTAATTTAGCAAAATGATTGGTTTTGAGGTTTTGCACTGTTTTTAAATAATGCAACCTGATCTATGGATTCGATTTCAACGTTTCTTTTCGTGTTGTTTTAAAAGTTCAGTAATATCAATTTAGAATTCTATAATGGGTCCAAAGATTTGTGGGCAAAATGTGTGAAATCTGGGAGAAAGTTAATTTTGTTTACATTTTAAAAGTTTTTAGCCAAGACAAATGGAAATTAATGCAATGAAGATAAAGCTGATAAAAAAGATCATGCAAAACTTTTAAAGAGAATGAAAAATTTTGCAGGAATTATGCAAAGAGTCATAAGTTTTGCAAAAAATGTGTGCATAAACCAATTAAGGCTGAAAATAAGGATAAAAATATATTGACTGTAAAAAATTGTTCCTTTAATTTCTTTTCATTTGTGTGATTTACAATGGGAATTTATCATTATGAAATTTATGTCTCGCATTTAGATGGAAAATAGTGCTTGATTGTGCTTTGCAGTGAGAACATTTTTCAAAAACTTTTTCTCATACTGGTACACAGCATAAAAATTACATAAAACCTCAAAACTTATCCATTCATATAAAAATAGAGAAATATTGGACTAGAAAATCTTCTGTTACCAGGATTTCAAGATCACAAGAACTTCTTTCTTGAGTGTTAAGACCAACAACCAATTTTGAATATATTATGCTGAGAAAAATGTTAGTCCATTCTCCCCCCTCCCCTCCCCCAACCAAAAAAAAAAGCGAAAAACAAGAAAGAAACTGAAAATCAACAACCCAAAAAGCCTTACAAAACATAACAAAGAAACAAAATGTTAACAAAAATAAGCGTCATGAATATTTTTGATACGCAACTTTTCTGATAAATGCATTTATACATGTACATACATGTATGGTTGAAAATTTTTTATCTTGAACAGTTTTGAAAACAACAGGTTTGGAATAATAATAATAAATATATATATATATATACATCAAGAAAAAAAAACATTAGTAAAACAGTAAAGACATACATGTCCTGTTATTTTAATTAAAAGTATATTCACTGCTTCGAGCAACTACCAGTACAAAAAACTTAATAAAAACACTGTATATGAAGATTTTAAATGCATGTAGCTGATAAATATTAAATTCAAAGGGTTAAAAAGGTGGTCAAATGAAAATGAAGACAAAACCAATCTAAAAACACTGAAAAACATTATAACCAATCAAGCTACAATTTAAGTTTCTAGAATTTACAGGTCTATGGCATCTTTCTCTTGATGCCATGTCTGGCGTCCAGAGTGAATTAGTCGGATGTCAAAATTTTCATGATACTGTGTTGATCAAGACATTTTTGTAATTTCCAAGAGTAAAAAACTTCATAAAATTATTCATATTTTGTAGAAAGCTATAAGAACTTTTGCTAATTTAAAATATACAAGGAAAAAAACAAAAAAAGACCTTTAAATGGTGCTCTCTCAAGAAAATATGTTACGACTTCCAACTCATTCACTTTGAAAGCAAGATGATTTAGCTATAAAGAGGTAAAAAATCTGATTTCCTGCCATCTGCCCTTGGTCTGGGCCTATTGCTAAGCTGCTTGCAATATTAATTGGGGGAGAGGCCTGATCAGTGACTGAGCATGAAAGGGAGACTAGACTGTTTCCAATATTAAGTGTTTTGCTAGTTGGCAGGTGAATGTGGTTTAGAGGATGACTCGGTGTGAAAGAATTTCAGGTGCAGGTTGGGAAATGTGCAAAGAGCACAAATTGTCTCATTGACGTTCAGCCTTGTTAGTGATTAGCCCATGCAGTGGAGGCAGAAACATAGAAACCAGTTTATAAATACTAAAAGTCCAAGGCTCTGTGAGCAGATTGCATGGAAAGTTACTGGCATTTTAGTTGTAATGGCACACAGGCGGCAAGAAGGCCAAAAAAAAATGGTAGGCTGTTCATTATGTTGTCAGCATCAGACATCTTGTAGTAACTTGATGTGCAAACAGCACTGAAAGGGAGTGCCGTTAGTTTGATCACAGATAGAGCTTAAATAGATCAGCAGGTGAAAACAAATACGTTTAGAGAATACACAATTTTGAGAGATTGGTGTTAAAAAAAATGCTCTCTTGTACAAAGGAAGAGTCAGGGTGATATTTTGTGGAAATGCTATTATAATAACTGACTAATTGACATAGATGACAGTTTAGTAGGTCTAATGCTAAAAATAGAACTTGTTCTGCAGTACTATATTACAAAAAGTTTGGTTAAGTTTATAACACAATAAGACTGAGCTAACAGCATGTTGAAATGTAAGGCACATGTGATGGCAGTACAATGGAGGGCTCTACAAGGGCTCCACAAGATAACAGTTCCCTATCTAAGTATTAGATTATCAATATCATCATTAAATTTAATGCAGAGTGGGTCTTAGCAATTAATTTATTTAGTTTAGAAAGATGGGCAATGCCGCAATAAGTGTTAGTAATAACTAGCATAAAATTTGGCGCTATTAATAATATACTTTAAATGAACATTGTCATCAATGCAAGAAACGATATGAGTACAATCACCATAATTATGGATAAATAACGGCATTACTTAGGCAATGTCCATAACAAACATGAACACAAGATTTTTTACTCTAATTTCGGAAAAGTACTAAAATACATTCTATATATATGAGAATGATGAATGATAGAAAAAACATATACACCACACATTAAATTAAAACAAACGCAGAAGACGTAATGCCCTGATTGAGTCAGAGTCAAACACTGCAAATTTTTTTTTTAATTGAAATTTACTCAACATCTTTGAGTGAATAAGCACAAAAAAAGTATAACTTCATTCCAGTGTTATCCATCTAAACATCAGATTGTATATAGCTGGTGAGCCTTGTGTGTTTGTCTCATCACAATTGATATCATAGAGATAAGCCATTGCTCCTCTCGGGGCCACCTCTGAATGTTTTCCACCCCCAGGTCCACCAAATGGGCCGAGTGTTCGGCCTGTGTTGGTCTTGAAGCACAACCGGTCAATTAGATAGCCACTGTTGACAGTCACTTTGACCACATACTCCCCAGGTTCAAAGGTCGCACAGAAATAGTCTCTACCATTAGGGCTCTGGCACCGACCTTTACAGTATTGTCGCAACTCTGACTCGTCTGCATTTCCTTCCAGGTCAAAGGTTGGATTTGCCCGGTACGTCACAGCAAGGCCTCCGATGACCGGGCGCCCGTCCCAACGTCGAATCCACACCTCAACCCGCTCAATCTCAAGCTCAGGGTCATTGTACAAGTAACTGGGATGACCCCTGGCTACAGCTACCTGACCTCCTGCAGCATACCGCGTTGCGCCTGGGTGGATCTCGTAGCTGGCTAGTTTCCTCCTCCTGAACCATGCATCTGGCACATTCTCGATCCCAGCTCCACCAATTGGTGTCGTCAAAGAGTAATCCTGCCCTCGCTGCTTCAAGAACTCTACTGCAACTTCATGCAGATCAAGGTACTTTTTAATTCCCTCAATCTTCTTAAGATGCTTGAAGTTCTTCAAACATTTTCTAATATCATCTTTAGGAATCACAATAAGCCGAACTGTTTGAAACACCATGCTGAGAACTTGAGGGTCTGATTCCCCTCTGTCGGAGAGATATTGTAAGACAGTCCCCAGAATAAGCTTCTCTCGTTCAACAGATTTGAGAGGCATGCCATTCACACGTAAAACCAGGCTGTCATCATCCAAGAAGGACACAAGAAACCTGGGGTCAAGGTCACGAAACCCACTTGTAGAGGACACCTCGGGCAGTCTTTCTTTCAGGAATTGCAAGGTTCTTTGTTTCAAGATCGGTAGGGAGTAGCCAACGGCAAACTGAGCCGCATCACAAACATTATCACAGTCAAGATTGGAGGCAATATACTTTTCACACTCTTTCTTCACAGAGGAGATAGAAAAGTAGTCTGCTGCGATGAGCACGTTTTGAACGTTGTCCCTCGTCACATTTATTATCCCCGTATAGGCATAATGCAGCAGCACTGAAAACGTTTCTGCTTCTATACTGTGAAGAGTTATCTCTCCTTTGTCGTTGCTGTCATGCTGTTAAAAAAACGATACAATATGATGATCTGATTAATCATATATTCATACAAACATTGTTAGAAGTAAAACTTTGCTTTTCGTCAATCCTTTTTTTCCCGGTCCCTTGCACATTGATTTAAAATGATTCTATCATACATATGTATTTGAATTTTCTGAAAATTAATACTGTAAGACAAACAGATAACTCTAAGCTTTATCTAGAACATTGCTACATCATTTTTTATTGAATTTCAATTTGAAAATACTAGAATACAGAAAATACATCATTTTTATGACATGAATAGAATAATAAAAACAACAAAAAAATTTTAAAGTCCAGGACATTAAAGTTGCAATAAGAATTCAAAAGTAAAGGCTAATATCCTAAGTGTAACATAAACGGGACACTTCTGTGTATCTTATACAAAACGCTTATAATATAAAATCCTCAAACATGAAAAGAAAACTTCAAAGTTTTTCATGACTGGTTCAGTCTTAAGCCTACTACAGTGCACTTTATTTAATCGGACATCTCAAAAACCAACATTTCCCTTAATTTCACATGCATGTGCTTTTGGAGCTCCTACGAATTTCTTATTAACATAGTGTTAATACATCTTTGCTCAAATGAACATGCTGCTGTGCTTCAGTACATTTAATTCTGATTTGAAAGAGTTTATCCTCCCATATATGAGAGTATGTTTATCCTGTCTGGTTCCCACTCACAGCCACGCTGAAAATGGTTGTGATGTTGGGGGAAATAGTGTGGGGTACTAAGAGTAGGACTGCTGGGAACAATCAAAGTGCAGTATCTGTCACATGGTTTTCCCTGCAGATAGTGCATTATGATTTCCTGGGCCAATGAGACTGAAGGGGGGGGGGGGGGGGNNATATGTGGTATGAGTGAAATTTGACTTGAGAACAATATGGCAAATAAACTATATAAAGACATCCTCAATATATTATCATTTTACGTATAACTTTTTCTGGATTTGACATAACACTCTCTTCATGTCAAATGATCAAATGATGTAATGTACTCTTTTTGTTTTGGCTGCAATACCTCCTATATGGTAATTATTTAAAAAAAAATTTTTTTACCTTAATAAAACTTAAAGGCTACAGCTAAAAAAGGTTCAAAGACAAGTGCATCCAGACACCCACCTCAAACAATGGCTTGAAGTAGTCTGAGAGAGATGCTAGTATGAGCTTGTGGGCTGAAAAAGTTTCGCTCCTGACTCTGATCTTGACATCTGTGTACAAGCCTGCTTGCCAGCTTTTGTGACAGGCATCCATCAATTTTTCCTTCCGCTGAAAGAAAATGACAGATGAGAAAGTTTTACACATCCAGACTACAATAGAGACAAAATTCTATTAAAAAAGAAAGCAAAACTTTGAGTAAAGGGCATTTGGATTATATACACAAAATAAAAAAAGGTTTATTATATACGTTGATGATTGACTTTAAAATTCTTTTATCAGCATCTCCTTGACCCTTTCTCACTCAACCCTAGCATACAATGATACAGTATGCACAAAAACAGCAATTCGAAAGGCCAAAGACACTTGTTACAGATTCTGGGATTGTGAAATTATTTCTTTTTTTAAATTTTTATACACTATATTAATCCCTTTTCGGAAATTTGCCTTTGTTACTCAGCGTAACTGTGTCGCCACAGAGCAGCGCCACTAATGCCCCAGCAGACCAATATATTTGAAGCCTGTAGCTCGGTACCCATTTTACAGAGGGTGGACTGGGGAAAGTTCTAAGGGTAAATTGCTTTCCCAAGGCAATTGCAACGTGGCATGGTCGGGAATCAAACTTGCAACCTTAAGATCTCAAGTTTGACGCGCTAACCACTCCACCACGCTGCCCCCTTTGTCAAAATATTTGTCATGTGATTTTAACCCACCATTAATTGCATCTTCAGCACCCACTGCAACGTCATTTATAAAAATAAAGTTTATGTTGTCACTCAGCACTTCTCAAAATAAATCATGCATTATGATAAATCAACCCCTTATACTATAGATCTAATTCTTTAAAAATCTGACAGCCACGACAGATTTAGTTTTTGTGCATCTTCCACAGACATACACCAGAAAATTAAGCTTTTAAGAGTTTAAAAGGATATCCTAGATTTATTTTTAAATTTTACAAAAAGTAACTTGGGTGTTTTAGCCAAATTAAGGGTGCTACACTAACAGCATTAAAGCCTACTGGTACTGCATACATGTAAGCTACTGTATCAAATTTGAAATTCAAATGCTCTAAAATACCGTCCTCTCCACCTAAAAAAGGTCAAGGGTCCGTGAAATGGAAAAGCAAATGAAAGCAATTATCAAGTCCCTTACTTCGTCATCCCATATTTGAGCTGTTGAATTCTGCCTTGGGTAACTCGGATTGTGAGCAGAGTTGAAGCTAGGTTCATGCCTTGAATCAGATCTAGACGCAGCCCGCCAAGAGGGTGTTGGGACATCATCTGAATCCTGTTTTTTACGGCTCATTTTAAGTGTAAAAAAATTCTGACTCACACTAAAATCTAGGTCTAGATTCTAGATCAAGATCTAGGTTAGATAGATGTAGATTTAGATCTAATTAGATTTAAAACCTATAGCCATAGGCCTCTTGGTTACCTAGAATCTAGAGCTAAATGTAGATCTTACATCTAGCCTGACTCTAGATAGATTCTTAGATCTAGATTTACAATAAGAATGGAGTTGACTGCATAAACAGATCTATCTAGATATTGATCTAGATCTAGATCTAAAATTGTTTTCCTGTGGTTCTAAATGAGATCTCGACCTATAGAATTTTCCTAAAAATAATGTAGGACTAGCTCCACTAATCTAGATCTAGGTAGCCTGGGTCTGACATTAGATCTACATCTATACTAGATCTATTTATAAGTAATAGAATAACTAAAGAAAATTTAGATCTAGCATCAAATTGCCTACAAAACCATGGGCTAATTAGATCTAGATCTATTCTTTTTACAACCTGTCCTGCTAATCTTTCCTCCAGGCTAGATAGATCTATACTAAATTTAATGCTTAGTCGATTGTTTACAAAATCTTTGGGTCAAGGTCGCAGACGTTACAGTAGCAGTTTTAGTATTCTCACAGCGACTGGTCTGCTAATTTCTTACTTCTCACCCATCCCGCTCAACAAGATAACATTAAATAATAAGCAGATTTAAATCTTTACATCTTGAACATATTGTCTTGCTGATAAAAAAGAGATAAAAATATTAAATCATTCGGCTTCAAGAAAACGATCCCCAAGGCCCAAGCCCAAGGCGTTTGGTACAAAAATACAGACTTTAAGCAGCAACGCGTGAGTATGACGCGAACGTCTGTGGCGTCTATTTTTAGAAACTGGTTTCATTATTTTTATAGTTTTTCAATCTGCTTTCCCGACCTTTAGCACACGCACCGTGTCTCAGTACGCGTACGTGAAAATCGGGAAAGCAGATTGAGAAACTATAAAAATAATGAAACCAGTTTCTAAAAATAGACGCCACAGACGTTCGCGTCATACTCACGTGTTGCTGCTTAAAGTCTGTAATGGTTCATAGGAAAGTCGTAAGCCTAATGAAATAATTATTGTTGTACGTATGTGAACGTCAAGCTTGCTTACATGGTCTGGAAAACCTCGACTCCAGGGTCCAGCTCAAGATTAGCTTGAACGACTGTTTGTGATTAAAATTTTATCTAAGGTGTTTTCTCTCAGTGCGCTCATACATAACTCGCTCAGAGTCAAAACGTTGGTCGCGTAATGTTCGGTTCTACATTTGCGCATAAATTATTTTGCCTCTGCTGTGGGCCTGTGTAATTTACACTAGATCTCTATTTTGGAACATGAGCCGATATTAAAATTTTATTGAATCCTGCCGATCAGCCGAGTTTTCAAGAAAAATTAGGTCTATAGACCACAGCAATAAATAGCAAAAGGAAAAGGCTCATCAAAACATTGTCAATCTTTTTAAAGAATTTGCTCGTTGTTTCACCCATTGTGTAATGGGTATGAAGATTAACAAGATCAGGGCTGCACTAAGCAGAGGATTGAAGAAAAGGGAAAATTCCAAGCTGTTGGGCGCCAGGAGCAATGCTGTACAAACATCAAAACTGTGGGGTTTTGACCAGTACGAATTATACAACATTCAGCGTCATGACTCCATTTACAGCTTGATTTGAATATTATACAGTTTGTACGAAGTTAACTTAGACTATCTGAGTTATGTCCAGGTCGCTACTTGGCCTGCTAGAATCTAGATGCACCACGTTAATTCATCTGTCGTGAAATTTAGGCAAGTTGACGACCGTGAAATCTTATTCCTGGATGGAATAGAGGGAGGGGGGGGGGGCATGATGCTGAATTTTGTATCATCGTACTGGTCAAATTACCAGTGCATATATAGGTGTACATGATTGCTCCTAACACCTGACCGCTTGGAATTGAATTTTCCTTTTACTTCAATTCTCTGCTCAATGCAGCACTGGTGTTGTTAATCTTCTTAGCTATTATTGTGTCAAGGACCGAACCCTTTACAAAGTTTGAAAAGATTTACATAAGCCTTTCCCTAAATATTTTTTGCTTTAGTCTTTAAGCTTAATTTTTCATTTTAAACACTCGGCTGGTCTGTAAGCTTCAATAAAATTTTGATATCGATATACCGGCTGCGTTAAATTTCACAGGCTCAGAGCAGCGACAATACGATTCACACAAAAGTAGAAATAATGTTCCAGAACCGAAGATAATAGGCCTATGCAAGCAGTGCATGGACCTAGCATGTTATGTGCCGCACGCATTGACACACCGAGCTAAGTGCAAAATACCGGTACACTAATTTTGTCCAATACAGTAGTAGTAGTAGTAGTAG
>BMAT01011038.1:45609-56032 GCA_019649035.1 Elysia marginata
CTCCAGATCTCGAGTCCGACGTGTTAACCACTCCGCCACGCTGCCCCTTGTTAGACTAGGTTTAGCCCAGTTTTTTTTCGTCTCTGGTATAGTTAAGAAGATGACACTATCAAAGTAGCAATGTTAAGGTTTCAAGAAAAGACTAACACAGTAAGATATTTTGCTTTCTTATTTGCTCAATACAAGAAGACACGATCGTTTTGCTTAAGGATGGTGAAATCATGGTAGTTTGAATAAAATGATTAAAAAAAGCAACGTTTCGTTATCCCTCCGGATGAAAATTCAAAGTAATTACCATGAAAAATGTCAATGCAAAACTTGGCGCTTTTTATGCAGCAAAGATTGAAACTTCTACAGTTTCAGGTTTTTGCCACCGGACTATTACCTTCTCTTACCCGGTTTTTCGGCTCTTTTTCTACAGGTTTTGCTCATTCTGTTGGACGAGGGTGGCACGTCAAATACGTTCAGTGTCAAGTCTTTTTTTAGAGATATCGCAGCGAACCACACGGGCACTGTTGACGTGTCCAGTCCTGGAAGCAGTGTGACCTGGTACATGTCGAATGTCCAGTTCTCAGACGTGGCCGTTATGGATGAACTGGATGCCGTGGTGACTGATGTGGCAGCGATCAGCGCGTGTCGGACTGAGCTGGAAAGCGCGGCGTTCACCTCTCACTGCACAGGTTTCGGGGCCATCCAGCAGTTGCTGGTCGAGAACTGCATCAGTGATTACTCCCGCGCGTCTTTGGCGTCAGACGTTGACGCCGCCGCTGTGGTTAAACTTGCCGGCTCTGCGTTTGCTTTTTATTGCCAGGGCATCACTCAGACGGATGAATGCGAGTTTTCCGGATATCTCGATTTTTGTGTCCCAGCAGCCAGCGAGACGACGACAGCTGCAGCCGCGGGATCTAGCGGAGGCGGGATGCTCTTCGCTATAGCTGGAGCGGTCGGAGGTCTCGCTATAATTGCGGCCATTATCGCCGCTTGCTGTTGCTGTTGCCCTAAAGCTCTGTGCGGTAGGAAGAAGATCTTCGACAGCAGCAGCGAAGAGGAAGAAGAAGAAGAAGAAGAATTGCCAGAGGAGGAAGAGATGCCGCCTGTGCAGGACGCGAACTCGACCACTGCTCTGGACACTGCTGGTTTGAAGACGGCTGCCGGGGCAGGAATGGTGTCGGCTGCGGCGCTGACAATGAGACAGCCGGGGAAGATGAGTTTGGGCGAAGAAAAACCTTTCGAGCCTCTTCACAAGGGAAGGTGGACGGCTTACGGATGGCTGCCTGGAGCCAGGCCCGTAGAAGGTGTGTCTACCATGGCACCGGATGAAATGGGTTTGGACCAATACGGTAATCCCGTAGAAGGCGGAGATGCGGAAGCCCCTCGGCCTATGACAGCTCAGCGTCCACCGACAGCCACCGCTATGCCCCGATCCATGGCTCCACCGGCGCCACCGGGTTCATCCCTGGGCCCCGCTATGGCAACACCAGATATAGGATCGGTGCCTCCCCCGGCCCCGCAGCCTTCTCTCAACGGGCCGGAGTTCTCCCGCGGCGCTCCGTCCTCGCTGAGCATGGCAGGCAGCAGAGCCAACACCGTCAGCAGCATCGCTGTCAGTCTCGACAGCTGCGACGGTACCATGGACAGTTTGGCACCAGTGGAGCCTTCCAGCCACGCCTAAACCAGGTCTAGAGAAACGAGGTTAAAAACGTAAGGAGGTCTTCTCCACGCTACCTCAGTGCCAAAAAGGACAATAGTTTTTTTAAAAAAATCTAGAATCAATTTAAGGTGTTAAACTTTCTTTTCTCCGAACAGTTTGGCATTGAAGTTTGAAATAGCAGTTTATTGTAGAAGACTTTAAAAAAAAATTAATTAAAAAGCGCAGTATCGGTCAACACGATTTTTTCTTTGTAGACCTTCATCAATGAAAACAAGAATAATGACCTCCCTCCCCCCAAAAAATGTGGCTTTATATTTACTGTTATAATTATAACAATTGAGACTATAAATAAGTGGGTATTACAAATTTCAACTCCGCTTTTTTCCTTGCACAATCAAGATGCAAAACACTGAAAAATTATTTTTAGTGATTGATCAATGAGTTTTTATGGTAAACCATATTATAAATGTTTGCTCTCATCATATCATTTTGTATGGATGGACATCTAACTACAACACTTACCCTCTTGACTAGTATCATGAGATCTATAACTTACTTAAACGTTCGGATGATTTAACCAAGAAATGAAAAAAAAAGAATTAAGGGAAACGGCACTTTGTGAACTTTCGTTTCACAGGAAGCATGGGGACCCAATTTTCTGAGAACACATTTTCTTTGTGGTCAGACCAAAAAGCTCTATCTAAGGCCACATTGTCTTAAATGACAATGATTATTTCCTGATACTCTTTCTAAAAACGGGATGATCGTTCATGTCGAGGAGAACTTGTAAACAACTTTTTTTTTAAATTCTAAAAATATGCCCATTTTGTTTTGAACTAATTTATTTTGCCTGTTCATTGTTGACTTTACCTTGTGCTTTCATCGCTTTTACTCAATAATTTTTCTCTCCTTGCCTTCTTGTCTCGATACTCAACTAGCAGATAACGTCAACCTTATCAAAGCAACGTAATTTATATTTATGATATAAAATAAATTGTACATATGTTTTGCCATAGTAACTTTGTTCGCTCCAAAACTCTAACAAATTCCGATTGTCGGAATATATGAGGAAAAAAAATCATTATATGTAATATTTTACACAAGTCGAGAAAAGAAAACTACCCTTTTTCGTTTTTCTTCTTTTAAAAAGAACGTTCTAATAAAACTTTCCAGGACGATGAAACAGTTATCAAAGAAAGTTAATGGAAGCAAAATCATAAACATAAAAATAATAACTTAAATTTTCATAAACTTACTATTCTATTTATACAACTGTGTTACTGCAATAATTATTCATACTATATGCGCATCGCCTTATAACTGTATCTTTCAACCTTTTCTCGCCTCCGATTTTTTCCACCAAAATCAGAATCAAACTTACACACATACATGTGGTTCTTACATCTTATAGAAGTTGAACTTTCAAGATAAATTGAGCCAGCTATAAATTTTGTTTACTTTCTTCACAAAGTTTTATTTTCTCGAACAATCCTCACTGGACTCATAAGTGTGACAGTAAAATCTTCGCCTTACAGTTTATCAATGTTGCAAAAAGATGTACCAAGCTTAAGTTTTGGGAAAATGCTCTTAACTGCTTACAATTAACACCAAGAAGAAGTTGATCAGAGTTAAGAAGACGTGTAAGAAAAAAGGAAGTCTAACCGGGAAAGATAACGGAAACTGAACTATCTGATTAATTCAATTTAAAGTTCTCTTTATTTTTATAGTTTGCATGTTAGAGAAAAAGTAGAGTTTGAAAAAATGATAACTTCTAGTACTGGATCATTTTTTTTCTTCTTTTAAGAGTAACGATAAGAGGATTTTGAGGTGTTATGAGTTTAATATAGGACGCTAACTGGACCTTTGGCGAAAATTATATGATATTTATCTTTTCTTTTTTTTCAAAGTGCATGGAAAATGCAACACTCACTTAAATTATTTCATGCAGACTGGTGTAAAAAATTCCAATTCAATGTTTCTTGGAATGTCGTGTATAGAAAAATAACGGTTTTCACTCACACATGAAAAAACTTGACTCGAAATGTATAGTCTAAAAAGAACTTAAAATAACCGATATTCAATATTGTTATAGCAATATTGATTTATTTTCTTTAAAAATTCCATAGATTCACACTGACCGCAGTCTAACTGAAGGCTGGGCATTTTTTGCTGTAAATTATTTTTTGATAATTTTTTCATATTGTAAGTGCTGAGTCACTGACTTAAGAAAAAAATGCTGGCTTGTGGTTTAAATCTACGGAAATTTGTAATGAGATTATTGGAAATTTCTGTTTTGCATTACATTTAAGGTGGCGGCCATTCTCGTAATTGTTCAACTGTGATTAGTAATTTATAAAATAAAAAAAAACCTTCTATGTAAATGCATTCTATGCCTTTTTGTTTTGTGTATAATAGTCCGCGTATTTTCACTCTGCCATAGTGATAAACCATAACTTCAACAACTGCAGTTCAGTCAAAAATAATACAAAAAGGATTTTTGGATCTTTCAGCTTATTTTCTATTTATCTCAAGAAATGAGTATTTAAAAAACAATACTTTCTGCAGGTGAGAACACTTTGATACTTCAACGAAATGACATATTATAGTAACTTGCTATCTTAAACTCTGATCTTAAAAGAATCCCACACAGGCTCTGACCTACACCTTAATAAGGTTTTGAGAAAACATAAATCTCTTGCGCCTCCCGTCTTGCAGATTGCGCATCTTTTTGTGTAGCACAAAAGGAAAAAAAAAATTACGCAATTAAGAGAAAACGATCTTATAGCACTACTCTTGATACAAAATTCCGCACTCATAGTGAAATCCCAGTGGTACATATAGGTGAGGATCATGGCTTTATCTCCTCTTAGAAATTAGATTTAAACAAGGGCTGTAGCGGACATCTTTTGATGTTTATCCCCCATAAGTTTAGTCAATTAAAGACATTATACACTAGTCCAGGGAAAAACCCATTCCTTCCCCCCCAAAAAAAAAAAAAAAAAAAAAAAAAAAAAACCAGAAAAAAACCAAAACAAAGCAAGATTTTACTGATGTTAGAAATTATTTATTTATACCTCCATAAATAGTGTTAACAAAGAAATAAAAATTCACAACAATTCATTACGCTCTGAATATTAACAAAGAGATTAAGTATAGTACGGGACATAACGATCAATTTGAGAACAATGTTTAAGGCAGCAAATGGATTAGTATCATACTAAAAGCGTATAGTTTGCTCAATTTTTGCTCACTTAGAGGTTTTCAAAGTAGAGGCGATAGCGTTAGGCTGTTTTACGGTTTTTTAATTCTACAGTTTATTAGGAGGGACAAGATTAAATTACATACAGAATTTAACTTTACAACACAGTATTCAACCGTTAGAAGGGTTTATATTAAGCAAAAACTAAAACATCATATTAAACTTAAATGAAATCTTTAGTACAGTTCGAAATGACATGTGCCTTGGTTGTCCCTGTGTCGTCACTTGCTGCTAAGCTAAAAAACTTAATAGATATAATTATGTATCACATGGTATACATGAATTATTGCGGTAAATGCTATTTTATATACAATGTAACACTTTTAACCAACGGTTAAGTTTTTTTTCTGTGTGAACATTTGAGAGATATTTCAACTTTGAAAGAAATTTCATTACTCCTGGAATGTGCTCATGTATGATAAGACATAAAGAAAGAAAAATGTAACGAAAAAATTCCATCAATTAGCCATTCGAACTTTAGGAAATAATTTGGTTCATAGAAAGAATTCCCGCTGGCATGTATTTATGTGTGCAGGAGTAAGGGAAACAAAATAAGAAGAAAGGGGAAAATGGAAAGAAACAGAGCGAGGCCGAAATAGGTAGATGCAAACAGAAAAAAAAGGAAAAGAAAGAAAGAGAGAGAGAGAGAGAGAGAGAGAAGAGAAGAGAGCGAGAGGGAGAAGAGGAGAGAGAGGGAGAGAGTTTACTTTCTCTGCTTCCATTTACCTCGTTTCTCTCTCTACGCAGCACAAATGATAGAAATCACAGACTTAAATATGTTCAAAACACATAGATTTTGAACGTGCTTGGTATCTATACAGTAAGAGCGTTTGCATTCAATAAAAAATCCTTTAAGAGAGAGAGAGAAAGAAAGAGAGACAGACAGACAGACAGAGAGACAAAGAGATAGAAAGGGATAAAGAGAAAGAAAGGAAGAGAGAGACTTGTTTCTAATTTGATATGCGTGTATTCTTAAAGGAGAAGTTTGTTTTCTCACTGACTGACACTTAAAGAAAATAAATGCGGACAGATAAGCAAATTTTTTTACAGTTGTTTCAGGCATATATGAACATATTTGCAGGGCTTTCAAAGTCCCAAATGAAATAAGTTATCAAGAAGTTAATAGGCAGCAGTTCCAATCATCACAAACAAGAAACAAAACAAATGAAAGCTGCTTATATTTGTATGCTTTGCGTACAGGGAATGAGATTTCAACAAGAGTAGCGGGACTTTCCTGGTGTCTCTCCACTATCTTATGAATACAAATATTAAAATCTTTTAAAATTTATGCGACAGATTTATCTTGAAGATTAACTTTTTATTTAGCTCTATAGTTTTTAAGTTCTAGATGTCAAATCGTTCATAAAAGTAAGAAACTTACCCTACAATCTAGGTCTAGATTACAATAACCACTATAGTATTTTGGGGTGTTGTCTTCTGAAAAAGGGACGTTACTCTTGTTTTATGTCTAATCTCATTCCCTACAAAGTTAGTTTCTCTTAAACAACGGTAAGGATATGGGTTGGGGGGGGGGGGAAGGGAAGGGAGCGGCAGCAGCAGCAGCAACAGATAGAAACAAATTTATTCCTTCCCTAAAAAAATGGAAGGATACAGACAGATTAAACTTTAAAACGTACAACTGAATATTAACAAAATGACTTATATCCAACAACAAAATCAGTCGAATCTATCTGCTGCAGGAAAAAGAGAGGGTGTCCGAAAGGGGTAAGTACAGATATTGAAAAAACAATAATAATAATAATAATAATAATAATAATAATAATAATAATATAATAATAACAACCATAATAATATAGTAATAAATATAAAAATGATAATAGCAAATATAAAAATGATAATAGCCATAATGATACCAATATTAACATTATTGTTAGAAAACTGTAGATCAGCTCTTTTTTATATTTATTATATTAAGATAGAACTGATATAATATCTTGTTTTGGGAAGAAAATTAGAACGGCATACCTTACGACGAATGGGTTTCGATTTAATTGTATTGTTTTGGTAAGTTTGTGTCCACGTCCTTGCTACTGGTGTTAGCGTTATCGATTCATTTTACACAGATAAAGAGACAAATAGATAGATAGTAGATTGACAGATTGATGAATAGATAGATAGATAGGTATATAAAAAGAAAGATGGCTGATCATATCGACAAGCAAAGACAAATTTTAGATTAAAGAGAGCGTAATGAATAAAAACTTTGGATAGATGAAGAGAGAAGCGTATACACATTGAAAGATAATTATATATAGTTTGGTAAACAGTAACAGATAGTGAACATAATACAGAGAAAGAAAACTGGGAAACACAAGTAAGGAAAAAAATGCAAAAACCTAGGTAAATGAAAAGTTAATACATAGAAACGGACTTATGTGTAAGGCGTTCTCATTTTGCATCCGTTATTGAATACACCATCTGTACAGCTTAGGTAAATGAAAAGTTAATACATAAATACGCACTTATGTGTAAAGCGTTCTCATTTTGCTCCTGTTAGTAAATAATGAGTAATTACACTATCTTTACAGCTCACACAAAACACTCTCGTATGCTCTTAAGTTATCAACACTCTTCAAAGGAATTCTGTAGAGGTGTCTTTTTATATGGGAAGGGGAGGCCAGCTGTAGGAAGTTACCAAACACTGCATTTCTTCTCAGGGTTCATCGTTGATCCCAGAGGACACTTGAAAGCCTCAGCGAAGTCTGGGCTGTTCTGTAGAGTGCCGATGATTCTGAAGGCGAAATAGGAAAAGAAAAAAAAAAGCTGTTAGATTCTAATGATGCCTACATGGAAATCCTGATGACGCGACTACCAACCGAACGGCAAGAAACACGGTGTCGCATAAAAAAGGTAGGACTAGGCTACAATGGATACATTGAAATCAGAATGTTGCAATAAAGTAATTTTTCCTAAGAAATAAACTAACTTAATCTCTCAATTCTGGATCCATTAAAATCCATTAGCCTAGGGAAGACAGCTTTTCATATTTTCCATTGTAAAAGCCCCAAATCTATTTGGCTGATTGGGGTTTATCTTTCAATAATTTTGTTTTGCCTTAACCGACACATTTTTTAACAAAAATGTTTAAAAGCAGCTAGGTTAGTCCAATTAAGTTTTGTGTAACCATCACATTTTAAGTTTATTTTTTAAAATAAACTGCCATGCCATTCTACCATTCGCACACTGTGGGCCAAAAAATTTCATCTTTATAAACCAAAAAAAAAACATCAACAAAACGTTATTAACATTGTAAATCCTCCCCCCCCTTCTTCCTCCTCCTTCTCCTCATCATCATCATCATCACTATCATCAGCAGCCTCATCATCATCAACAACAAACAAAACAACAAGAACCACCACCACCCTTCACAACCACCACCACTAACAACAACAAAAACACCATCTAAAATAACAACAAAAATATAAAGAAAACCTCATCATCTACCAGAACAACGACAAAAGCAGCATAACCGTTATCACCAATAACAACAAAAATATTACCAACATCATCAATATTACAACAGAGTACAGGCTCTTAGCAAACGATGACTGGTCTACAAGACAAACCTGAATCTTCCAGGCGAGTGAACTCCGTTCGCCAAGTTGATCACCGCTGTCTGTTTGGTTTGCCTGTCACACCACATCTGTTTGAAAGAACCAGATACAAACCAATTTAACCAGAGAGGTTCTCAGTCTCAGGCAAACTACCCTAAACTACCCTAGAGGCCGCGGGGCGGGAGTGGTTAGCGCGCCGGACTCGAGATCTGGAGGACGCGGGATCGATTCCCGACCACGCCATGTTGCAATTGCCTTGGGAAAGCAATTTACCCTAACTTTACCCAGTCCACCCACCTGTAAAATGGGTACCCAGCTACAGGCTTTAAATGTACTGGCATTAGTGGCGCTGCTCTATGGCGACACAGCTACGCTGAGTTACGAAAACAAATTTCCCGAAAGGCATTAATGTAGTGTATAAAAAAAAAATAAAACAAGAAAAAGATAAGACTTGCTCTGCTGTGGCTTCTACTCCAATAAATGAATGAAAAACATGACACTGTTTCGGTGCCGTCGAGTTCAACCCTTACATTTAATATCGAACCTGTCGCCTTTTTTAAATATTAAATCTGGGATTCAAACGTTGGCAAATTTTCACTGCCAATGGGTTTACAGATATTCTTAAGTACACAATAATAACCTTCACCAAAAATCAAAGAACACAAAATGTTGGACCACGGCCCACCAACCTGCGCGAATCCTAAGAAAAACAACTGGTTGTTGGTCAGTGAGAGACCAGGCAGTCTCCTGTCCTCCCCCTTTTCCTTGACCAGTTTCCGGTATGCGCTGAAACAAACAAAAACAAAAACTACCTAGATAAAAGCTTCAACAGAGAAAGAGAGAGAGAAAGAGAGAAAGAGAGAGAGAGAGAGAGAGAGAGATAGAGAGAGAGAGAGACCAGGCAGTCTTCTGTCCTCCCCCTTTTCCTTGACCAGTTTCCGGTATGCACTGAAACAAACAAAAACAAAAACTGCCTAGATAAAAGCTTCAACAGAGAAAGAGAGAGAGAAAGAGAAAAAGAGAGAGAGATAGATAGAGAGATAGAGAGAGAGAGAGATAGGGAGAGAGAGAGAGAGAGAGAAAGAGAGAGAGAGAGAGAGAAAAGAGAGACTCTCAGAGAGATGGATGGAGGAAGAAAAAATTGGTTTTAAAATTATATTACGAGCCAGAAAGGGAAAGCTGAGACTGAAGAAACCTATAGTAAAGCAGATCAAATACAGTTTGGAAGTAAATTTAAAAATAAAAGAGAGAAATGTTTTTGATGCTGCTGCTGCTGCTGCTGATGATGATGATGATGATGATGATAATGATTATGAAGATGATGAAATTTAGGTTAAACCGAAAGATAATTCAGGCTGATTTTTATGCAAGTGATGGTGAAGAAGGATCAAATTAACCGCCATTATTTTGAAATGAACATAATAATGATAACGAAGAATAGAATAGATCTGTCATTTGATGGCCACGACACAGACAAAAATGATGATGACGAAGACGATAATAAAAAATGGCTCTTATTTCTCAATGACGATAACCACGGTAAAGAAAGGTTACATTAACTTCTATTTAATGATCATAAAAGACAAAGCAAACCACTTCGGTAATTACGCTCACCTAAAACTTTCCTTTAAGCCTCCATTGTCGGCCACATTCTCTCCCTGTGTATTAATACCGTTGACCTGGGGAGCAAAGAGTACAGATCTATTGTTCTATAGTACAGTGCTACACCGCTAACTGTGAAGTCCTGCCTCTTAGATCAGAGAACTTAACGCACCTTTCCATAGAAAAGAATAAGACATGACATGAAATAACAGGGTGTCTGCTATGTGAAATTACCTTTAATTTTCCACCCCCCTCGTTGTAAAAAAGGTACGCAGTTATAAACTTTATGCCTAGGATTAACTCTGAATCTGCAGACAAGTCTTCGAAAATTAAAAA
>BMAT01011038.1:97163-99663 GCA_019649035.1 Elysia marginata
CTTAAAACGCTTTAATTGTAAGGTAACATAAATATGAGGTTCGAATATACACACAGCCTAACATAATACCACCCAAGAAGTAACCTTAGGGTGAACCAATCTATATGCAGTGATCTTTTCTTGTGGTTTTTTTTTCCAATGCAAGAGTGTAACAGTTCACGATATAGATTCTACCATATCAGTTAAGATGTCTTATAATGATGTGACGATTAAGGCCAGAGCATTAATTTTTTGGTAGACAGACAAAAAAAACAAACTATGTGTGGTAGATAAGACATATATGTTTGGTGTAAATTAATAAAGAAATTAGAGGTGGACAAAAGAGAATGGGAGGAAACAAAGAAATGAGGAAGGAATAAGAAATTAAAGGGGTTGGGAGAGGTTAAAAAGAAAGGACAACATAAGGAAGAAAACGTTTTGGAAAAAAAGGGAGAGGGATGAATAGATTAAAGAAACGGCAGAAACCACGGACTGTTTGTGTTGTATATCTTCATCGCAGACACCAAAAAAAACAAAAAAAAAAACAACAAAAGACCGACAATGAATGAGCTTCTGCTGCTGCTACTACTACTACAAACACTGCTGAAGCTGCTGTTGCTCCTATTGCTACTTCTCCTGCTACTACTTCTGCTGCTGCTTCTGCTGCTACTGCTACTATTACGACTACTTATTCTAATCACAGTGATATTTATGGGGCTTTCGGTAACTAATGAGAAAATCATTAAATTTTGACTTGACACATATTTCTTGTAACTTATCCGAACTTATCGATTGGTGAAGTTTTGCCAACAATGTGTGATTGAAATTTTGTCCTCTCTGTCAACCAGGCGTTTCTGTTTTGGTTAATTATGACTATATCTATGTCAAACTTCTGGCGTTCAATGTGCCTGTTTTAAGAGATAATAATAAAACAGAACGGTACATGGTGGATAGGAGGATATTGATTTGAATCTCAAAGTGACCCTAAGAGACCTCAAAGTGATTGTGAGCCACAGCTGTTCAGGTAGTGTTAGAAGTGTCTGGAAGGCAATCCATCCCTGCAACTTGTGATATTCGGTCAACTGTTGGGGAACCGTCGCGCAGACATCTTTTGAATTCTGAGCTTAGAACGAACAATATCATGGACAGTGCGTGGTGGAATTCCTGAGATGGTAGTCATGTCTCTGATTTTAACTCACCTATCCATCCTTATGAGCTCATCAATGCGATCAACGCGGACAATAAAGGTCTGGTAATTCTTAGCTCATACTCAAGGCTGGTGTGACTTTCTTGGAAGACCAACGGTGTGCCTGCTTTTTTGTTCGTAGCATTCTCATTGTAATCATGTGACGATACTTTATTCATGGAATTTCGGTTATTTTTTCAATTTATTTATAAACTCACTTGTTTCCAATTATATTTGTGTTTTCATTTTTGTTCTAAATCTTAAACAATTTATATGTATCGAAACCAATTGACATAATTATAGGTCTAGGCTAGCTAGACTTGGGGAAGATACAGCAGTTATACAGATTTGTCGGTCTTAAGAAATGAAGAGTTTGGAGTAAGAGGAAAGGGTGGGGTGGGACAGGAGGAAATGGTGTATGTGGGGGGGGGGGAAGCTCGAGGAATGGGTACCTATTTTCCCTCGGGGAAACCATACTATTCTAGTACTCTAGTTTGGGGGACCAAGTGTTGTCCTCCAAAGTATTTAAACACTTGTCGTCCCCGTATTCCCGCTCCCTTCCCTCGTATCATACTCTTTAATTTGTCCATCCTTCTCTTGTGCCAGTTTTTTTTTATGGTTATGCTTGTCAGCCCTGTAATCTTGGTCTTGATCTTCTTCTCTTTTTGTCCTTTGTTTTCTTTCCGTTTCCAGGCGAGAGGGATAGAAGTCCAAACAGCAAACTAGAATTTCCGCTCAAGCCAAAAGTGTTTTTGTCCCTGCAGACATTAGAGACCTTGCGTTATGGGCCCGTTTGAGGACGAAACTCATAGGGTAGGGACTCCAGATGGCTGATGCGCCGTTAGCCAATCGTCTGCTCTAAAACCCACGCTACCCACGGGTGTTATTACGTCATACGTTATCGTCGTCCGCGCCTAAGGAATCTAATAGTAGAAAACCAGTAGACGTTACGGAAGTAGGCAGAAGACAGATAGACGTAAACAGAGGACGCAAAATCGATCTCACATGATAGTGATTGAAGTTCATAAATAATAAGAAAGCGATCAAGTAAATAAAACCAAACAAACAAGAAGCGCCTGGTCAATGAATAAGAGTGATTGTTTATGAACAGTGTAGCTAGTTAGTTGTCGTTGCCAATATTGAAGATGAGCTTACAAAGGGGGAAGAAGTAAATAAACCTTAATTACTGCTATGTTAAATTTATGCCTTAATTTTGCTAAAGTGTTTTTATGTAAAGCACGTTCATAGATGGTACGGATCAACTTTATTATTGCCTGATGGCAAGGAGTAACCTGCCTCATAGAGACCACTAAATATTGAAGCAACTACTTCTGT
>BMAT01011038.1:104663-115145 GCA_019649035.1 Elysia marginata
GTTAAAAGCATTTAGGCTGTTCAAGGTCTGTTATAAAACCAATCGAACAATGAGGGCGTCAAAGCGGATACAGCTATATGTGTAAAGTGCTGTTCAAATTTTATTTACAGTTGAATCCTGATAAAGTCAACACCCAGGGACCGAAAAAATGTGAAGA
Organism: Elysia marginata; assembly: GCA_019649035.1. Taxonomy (NCBI): domain Eukaryota; kingdom Metazoa; phylum Mollusca; class Gastropoda; family Plakobranchidae; genus Elysia; species Elysia marginata. The sequence goes on from BMAT01011038.1 coordinate 104,821, forward strand.
TTTTAAGCAAGGGTTGATTTTAACCATAACAAAGGTATGAAAAAAAAATACAGAACTGGACTGCCAATCAGTGTTGTTTTTAAGCAAGAGTTTCGCTTAAGGGTGTTGACTTTAAGCGGATTCCGCTGTATTATCTGCTATGAAATGAACCGAGTAAAAATCCGCCATGTACGTACAATATTTGACTAAACTGTTTTATTTCAATCTATACCAGTGGAAAACCAGGCAAATCCCGAGTTACCTTCTAGTAATTCTGTGGCATAACGGTAAGACACTCGCTCAGAGATCGGGAGGTGCGAGGTTCGATCCCCGGCCGAGTCAAACCAAGGACTTGAAAACTGATATTAGCAGCTGATCCGCCTAGTGTCTGGCATTATGGATTTAGTGCTAAGTCTGGTCGGCCCGTAGTCAAGATAATGTGACTGAGTGTGGTGTATGCAAGCGCTCCTTGCATCACAGTGTGGCAGCACGCTTTTGATTGTCCCAAGCGCCGTCTCCGATGTAAACTTGTTGTTGAAAAGAGACGTTAAATTTCAAACAACCAAACCAAACCTTCTAGTGATTAGATCTTGTCCCCTCTCTCAATAAAGAGGACGGTTTGTAAGTTATATCTCATACACTTCTTCTAGTATTGTTTCCTTTCATTGAGAAGCATAGGGTAGGGGGTGTGTCCGAAAAGGCATCCTGTGGACGCTTAGTGGGCGTTTCACTCATAAAAGAGACCCGCAGTGCTAAATTTCCTTAATCGGGGTCAGTACCTCTTTCTAAGCTCCTATAATTGGACTGTCCAGAAAACTCTCATGCTGTGCTTTGGCGAATATTCTTTGCGTCTCAGACACAAAACGACTGCTGTAATGGCTGAAGTACCAGCTAGCTGATGTATACACGGGTGGTAGAAGCTATGGTGTGGGATCCTTCATTGTTTTGATAGTGGCGGAATGGTTTGTCATTGTGTGCCCAACGCTTTGACTTTGACCAAGTCTTAAATAGAGAGAGAGAGAGAGACAGATAATGATAGAAAGAGAGAGAGATAGATAGATAGATAGAGAGAGAGAGAGAGACAGACAGCCAAAGAGAGAGACAGACAGACAAAGAGGAAGAGAGAGAGAGACTCAGGTAGTATTGGCTAGAGAAAATAATACTAATAAAAAATTGCGCAGGTTGGGAATTTAACCCGGGATCTAAAACGCCCATCGCTTGATGTAAAGTACCAAGAATAACACGAAACGAAATAGACGCAATAGAGAGTAAAGGGCTATTAACACAGAACATAATTTCATAAATAGAAAGCTAAATTCTCACAACACCTTCCGCACACAAAGAAATTCTCTCGAAAATACTCACCCTAAAACAAAGAGAATTATTTCTTAACTTTAATAATAACTATAAAGAATTTTGTGCAGATTTGATTAATCTTGGTCTGTCACCGTAGAAGCCTTGCAAATAATAGAATGGGATTAGGAGACGTTTGAGACCCACAGCTACCTAATTTGTGTGGGCGTGTTATGGATTCTACTTTCTATAGCTAGTTAATGCTACTACTAAGCTTACTACTAGAACTACTACTATTACAGCAACTACTACTACTTCTGCTACTACTACTCCTACTACTACTACTACTACTACTACTACTACTACTACTACTACTACTACTACTTCTACCACTTCTACTGCTGCTACTATTGTCACTACTACTGCTACTACTGTTGTTGTTGCTGCTCTATTTCTACTCCTCCTCCTGCTGCTACTACTACTGCTGCTACTATGACTACTGCTACTACTACTACTACTACAACTAGTACTACTATTACTACTGCTACTGCTGAAGTTACTGCTGCTACTCTTACTTACTACTACAACTACTACTACTACTACTACTACTACTACTACTACTACTACTACTACTACCACTACTACTACTACTACTACTACTACTACTACTACTACTACTACTACTACAACTAGTACTACTATTACTACAGTAACTGCTACTGCTGAAGTTACTGCTGCTACTATTACTATTACTACTACTACTACTACTACTGCTGCTGCTGCTATTTACTACTAACACTAATACTACCACTACTACTACTACTACTACTACTACTACTACTACTACTACTACTACTACTACTACTACTACTACTACTTCTACTCATCCTACTTCTACAACTACTACTATTACTATTACTACTACTACTACTACTACTACTACTACTACTACTACTACTACTACTACTACTACTACTTCTACTACTACTACTACTGCTATACCCCATAGCTGGCTTTTGAAAGCATTTGGTCCTATCTTCCATCCTTTCTAGCTGTTACCTATAGTGTTTTGGCTTTTGGTAGTACATAGGTTGGTGGATCATACACAATGGCTCTTTGTTCTTGAGAACTACAGAGCTTTTTTTTATGTAATTGTTTCCCTCTACAGCCTTTACCGTGTGGGAGATACAAAAGCTTTTCATAGCTAATAATGACGACAGTACCGCGTTGATTCTAAAGGAATGTTCAAAGAGACACTAAGGTCTTTCTGAAAAGTCATGAGAAAAACTATAAAAAAAAACCTTCTCAGCAATAAATAAACATGATTTTGTTGGACCACAGCTAGCTAAGAGCTTTATGCCAAGTTAGTCGTGTCGTACCGTCAACTGGTACCATCTAACCTATAAAAGTACACATAGGAACATATCCATCATCAGGGTAAAGCCACGCAGTAACATGGACAAATCGCTTTCATTCATACAACTGTATATTTATATTAGAAAAAGCTTTTGAATCAGTGCCCACTGAAACTAATAAATCAAACATTAACAGTTATTGGTAAAATGTGTACGACTTACTAATAAGAAAGGACTCTCCTCAAATTTTGAAATACTTTTGTAACTGTGCGTTCGATGATTTGTAAAACACTTGTATACTTAATGTTTTGAAATGTGTAGACCATCGACTCCAAGAAATTCTACCAGATATTTAGGTAACCATTATTAACGTTGAAAGGCGAGATACTGGAGATACTGTTAAATATAACCTAAGCAGCTGAAAGCCCTGTCCTTTGTGCAAATATTTTTCCATGAATTAAAACGACGTTATCATCTTTTGAAAAATTTACTACTTAACAGACCATCTGACCTATTACCAAAGAATTAGATAGACTTGAGGGCTTTGCTATTACTTCGCCTTTCAGTGATTTCCAGGGTACACTTTTAGTTGGACTCCAGCTGACATGTCACTCCGCAGGATCCTTGGAACTTTCAGGCATTCGGCCAGACAATAAGGCAATTCGTCAACATTAAGACAGTACTTATTCCCATATCAGTCAAAAGATTTAAAGTGCTCTGGTTCGACTTGGATTCAAAGAGAAACTAGCTTATTGTCTATCTATCACAGTCAGTCCATACCTTGCCCTACCGTCATTACTCCTTTTCCCCAGAAGTAAAGAACAGTTGAATGCTTAAGATTCGCTGACCACGGAGCGGCTTTGTGGCCTAGCGGTAAAACACTCGCTGAGAGATCGGTAGGTGCGTGGCTCGATCCCCACCCGAGTCAAACCAAGGACCTTAAATTTGATATTATCAGCTGATCCGCCTAGTATCTGGCATTATGGATTTAACGTTAAGTCTGGTCGGTCCGATGTCAGGATAATGTGACTGAGTGTGGTGTACGCAAGCGCTCCTTACACCACAGTCTGGCAGCACGCTTTCAATTGTTCCTAGCGCCGTCTCTGATATAACCTCGAAGTTGACTGGGTCGTTAAAATTCAACCAACCAATCAACCAACCTGGCACCACCGTAATTTCTTCTTTTCCCCAGAATTCAAGAACAATTGAATGCCTAAGGTTCGCCGACCACGAAGTTGTTAACGGTTCTGAGGTGTGCAGGTTATGTAGGGGAAAATCAGCTGGAATATTCACCTACGTATTTGACCAACTATTTCATTTCATATGTGCACCTTATGTGTTGATAAAGACGCTGACCGCATGAAAAAAAAACCTCAACAAATTTAGTCAGTAAATACGCTAACCTTTCACTTCGTGTATTTTTTTGTGTCTTATAATTGAGTAAAAACATAAGAAAATTCACACAAGTAGTTGCGAATGGGTTAACTGATTTTTTGAAGAAGCTGTATTCTAATTTTGAAAACGGCATAGTAATGAGCATGAACAAAAATGACTTTCATTACACATAAAAGGTTTAAGTGTAAGGTTTAAGCTAGCAGAGACAATGGTTCTTCTGTCAATGGATTGAATTCTTGACGACTCGTTAAATTGTATGGGACATGTTTCAGGCCTCATCTCTCATTTGTGGAAAATTCAAAAAGGTTGGATCACCAGCGAACTCTTCTTTGGGCAAGATAGTTTATTCAAAAAACTCTGATGCTGAATCTAAGTCTAAAATCTCAGAATTAGTCAAGGGGAACTACTCTTAGAGAAGATTTGTAAGGTTCATGGAACAGTCCCATACTCGCTGCATAAGTCTATATAATAAACTGTACATGGATTTGTCTGGAGGAATTCAAACACAAAAGTAGTTTGTGGTTTGTATTAAAAAAAACACACACAATAATAACTGGAGTAAGTGTGAGGAAAAACTGACATTGTGGACACATCAAAGCGAAGCTATAATTATAAAAGATAAATAAATGAAAAGGGGATACGATACTTTCTCAACTGTCCTTGAACAAAGATGAACATAATGGAACCTTAATATAGGATTGCGATGTCCTTAATTAAAAGGTTTCATAATTCTTTTTATGATTTTTACACCACTTCTTTCTTTTTCATTTTCCTCTCTTTTAAAAAAAATTGAATTTCTGTTACTTTTACGAACATCCATTTTGTGTGTTTTCTTTGATTTCAGTGCATACTATAGCAGAATTTGTCATATTTCTTTCTATGAAATAAACCCTACCGTAGAAAGTTTCGTGAATATAAAGTAACACTAGAGATGTAAATTTCAACAACACACGAAGTCCAGATCATTGGATTGAAGGTTGAAGGTCTTAAACCTCACAGACATAATATTCCTTTTGCATGTCAAGACGACCGTGCGAACCTCCCACCCCCCCACCCCCTCCCCTGGCTCGAGGTAACTCTATATAATCATAATTCTATGCGCGATCTCACGGACACAAAACTCCCATAATGACCCTATGATTATGTTTTTAACCTGTCCACCACTATTTCCCAAAACCCGAAGTTTGGGACGAATTAAACTGATGAAGTCACGTCAGATTGTCACCTGTCCGTTGCAAAACGATTCCCTGTAAAAAAAAAAGACTTTTTAATGACCTATTTTTTTAAAAAACTTTTATATTTGTTTTTCTAATATGCTTATAAGCTTGTACCGGTACAGAAATAAAGACCATAGAAAGGACGGACCGGCTCTGTGGCCTAGCGGTAAAGACACTCGCTCAAAGTGTCGAATTAGTACTCGGCTATAGGCAGTGAAAGAACATGTCAGTAGGCTAGAGTGGCCCTGTTTTTGGACGCTGCTCCTCTGTGCGTTTAGAAACTATAGTGGTTTACACTGACATTTTTGAGAACCCAGGCTAAGCGTTTGGGAGCATTTTAAAGCATCAGGCACACTTTATAAGTAGAAACGCTTTCTTAATTTTTTTTAGTCTTGAAAGAAGGTAAACTTCTATCCCTTAAACCTATAATTGTATAGTGCAAGAAATTCATTCAGAACATGAAAAACATAAATTATGTTATTAAGAAATATGCAATAAACTTTTGTCATATATGATTGAAAAAAATTAAAAGCAACAGATGAAACAGAATGACTAAATATGCTTTACCATTGAACATTCAACCAACCTACCATCAAGACTATATCGAGCTCCTCAAATATTTTTATTTTTTATTATGCAAAAAAATTTGATGGTATGATATAAAAAAGACGTTAAATTTGTTCATGTTGAGTTTGCCCATTTACATTTTTAAAACGGGGTTTTAATGGAGTGGCTACCGCCATTATGTTATAGACCATTAAACCAGACGATGTTGATGGGATTGAAATATTGTTGTCTGATAATAAGCAAAAGGCACACTTAAAGCTTCTACGAGCTTTACAGGTTGGTGTGACAGCTAAGATAAAATTGATGAGTCACAGTCCAGAAGTTTGAGGAAGATAGAAAGATGACTCTAAATTTTCTGTATTCCAAGATATTAAAAAAAATTACCGTTTTAAGCAAAGAGCAAAAACTTTTTTGAACAGAAGATTTTTTCTTCAACAGGGTTCTAACTCAAAATGTAGGCTGAACGGCTTATGTCCACTGTACCTGAGTTGTCTTAGAGTTTATGATCTTTTTATCTTGCTCATAAACCGACTATGAATTCGAACCTTAAAGCCTTGGTTAAATTTGTGACATGAAAACAAATTATAAACTTGATCAAACATATTATAAAGGTGTGAAGTTAGTGTGGAACGTAAAATTCTATAGACTATAATTTTATAAGCGTAATTAAAAGAGAAACAAATGCTTCAATTCTAAGGCACATCACAAACTATAGGTTGTCTATACATACACGTATAGTTACTTGGTGAGCCCACTCGCAAAATCTGCAAAGTCACCCGAAGGCTGATTTGAGAAAAACATGGACTGCCTGATCAATATTTGATTAAATAATTTTGTACAAAATAAAAAAAAACCTGCATGTAGATTGATTTCTAAAAGCTTAGGAGTTTGATCGATTATGCAGTTTTTACACAGCATTTAGAAGTACATCAGCGATAGATCCATGGTATTATTTCATTCTTTAAAATGAAATTGACTTGGCATGTTTTGTAGATCGATAATTCATACGAAAGCAGTATTGTTTTTTTTTCTTTGGGGGAAATTTGTGAAGAAATCTTAAAAAGGATTGTTATCATTTTCGAGTTGTGGTCAAGAAAGTGACTAATGCTTGCTTAACGGTGAGTATTTCACGATTGAGGTGTTTTCTCTTTTCAATCAAAATAGTTATATTTTGAAGAAATGGTTTATTTTTGTTTCAACGGAAGATTGAATGCCAAAAACCAACGTAAAAAAAACGATTAATATATATGCAACTAAATGGATATAACTGTGAAACTTTTTGCCTTGTAACAATAAGTGAGAAATTTGTCTTGAAGATCAGACGTGGAAAAAAGTTAAGTGAGCCTACTGAAATGGAAAGAAATGTTAATTTATTTCTTCACTAACGTCTCATAGTTGTTTAAAAAGCTGTTGGATTTTGAGGGAACTGTTGTAGCTTATTTTGAGATCCACGTTTTAGCACAACAAAGAGATTTATTAATTTTTAATTGTCTATAAGTTTTGACGCTGAATGCAGAAGATAGCCCATGACTCTTTATGAATTGAGAGCTTCGAGGTTTTACTAAAAAGAAAGATAAAATAAAATAACATTCTCACTTCATTGTTTACAAAAATTTTTTATTTAACGGCGACTAAATGCTTAAATTATATAGAAAATAGTACAATGTATGCTTCTAAGTTTGGCGAAAAATAGCGTGATCTCTGAACAGTTTAGTTTCAAGAATGGTTATCAAAGCGAATTTTTGAAAAAGCCAAGAACAAACAGACAGAAAACAAAAGACTGGTAACATAATTACAGAACATAGAGATCCAATGAACCTGTAAGTGGCCTTCACCTTCATTAAATGGAAGAAAACTTGGCAGCACAGAGCCTATCAACCTAAGGCTAAAACAAAAGAACACAACACTTAGAGCCTAAAATGGAAGAAAAAAGTCGACCAGAACCTTAAATACATATAGGCGTAATACAGACTCTAGATAAAAAGAAAAAAAAACATCTAGATCCAGCGATAAATGGAGGACTATATCTAAGTCAAACGTTTAGACGCCTAATCTAAATTTTAGATCTAGATCCAACCTAGTTTCTACGGACTTCAACAAAGTTAAGAAGCGAGCGAAACTTACTGTATTCTTCCACCAGCAAAGTTTTTGAAGTGTGAAAAATTCGTGATAAAAATTAAGTCCATTAGATGCAGATAATCATGTCTATTAGGTCTAAGCAATGCCAGTAGATACTCTAAATAGAAGCCATGCAACTGATTTCACTTTTGAACAGATAGGAAAATCAACACCATCCTACATCACATCATAGTTATTAAAGAAGTATCCGTTTTATACCTGATTTTATGAGATCTTGAAGTAGAATCGTCTTGTTCTCTCGTCTTGTCCAGCAGTGAAACAAGATATGGTTAAACTTAAAGAATACTAAAAGACGGAAATAATATTAAGTTTTAATCAAGAGTTGAGTACCCTCAAGGTATAGAGGTAAGCTTTGACATTTAACTCCAGAACCGACAGTTTTTGTCTATGCGAGACAGCCACAGAATGACCACATCAGCTCCGTGACATTTGCCTCTAGAAGAATGCTTAAGAATCCAATTTCTGGAAATTTAAAACATCTCACTAACGCGCTGATTAAATTAAAAAAAAAAAACATCCTGCGTTTACTTTAAAGGAATAATTCTTTAATATAAAACAAAAAGCTTGAAGTAATTTTACGAGACCGCACTGAATTTATGTTCCCTTCTCCTTTTGTTTTGGTGTAAAAGCTTAAATAATGTAAAACGTTGCCTTTTATAAGTATGGATCGTTAGTCCGAGGTTGGGGGCTGTCTGTGTAGATAGCGGTAATGACTACCTAAAAAAAAAATTAAATTTCAGATATCAAACTAAGATCTTAAGCTTTCTGTTGCTGTATAGTTATCCTTTACATTGAAACGGTACTATTAAAATTAAGAAACAAAAAACCCTCATGTATTTTTCGGCCAACTTTCCCTTTTCCCCTTGCAGTTTTTAGCGTACTGAACAGGTTTCGAAAAAACAAAAATAGATGACACAATACTAATATACGTCATTTTTAGAAACCGATCAACACTCTTAATCATATGACACCCTGACAACTAAAAACTATCAGTATCACTTTAATTCTTCTTTCTTTTCAAAGTGAAAGTAGTTAGAAACTCTAAGCGTAACCTAAACTAACTTTACGACAAAAAACTCCTCAAAATTTACATGATTAAAAAAACAACAAAAAAAAGTTAAAATAAAACTCACCAACAACGGCTACGTAATATAATAGCTTTACAAACTTCGTGCCTCACTCAAAAAGGTTGCAAAAAAAAGCTTGCCAAATTATTTTGTGGTCGGAAGGTTTTCAAGGGGGAGAGAAAACGTGAAGTAGAACTATAAATAGCAACAACAGTTTACAAAAAAAAAAACAAAAAAAAAACGCTGCATCTTTACCTGTTAACACACTAAGTTAAACGTGAGCGTTAACCCTTAAGACACGTTTTCAGCGCCAGCTCGATGCATTATTTACGAACACACACCGCACCACACAAAAATGTTATGTCTACACTATTTCACTGCACTGGTATAATATATGGCTTTTGGATGTCTCTAATCCTTTCCTTCCTTCATCTCTTTCTTTATCTCAACGTTTCCCTCTACCTTTTCCCCCTCACTTCTTTTGATCGTCCTTTAGCTCTTGTGTCTTGTCTCCTCACATTCCACTGTCTTTCTGTTTGAATTTATTTATTCCCCCCTTCCCTCTCTTTTTTCTTTCTGCCCACCTGCATCTTTCTCTCTCTCCTTCTATCGTTCTCTCTGTCTGTCTGTGAATGTGTGTGCACCTCTCCTTCGCCTATCCCTATAGAAGATAAATCGGACTCTCCAGATCTTTGAATGTTTTAGCCTTCTCAACACATATCTTCTGTCCACCCCCTTTCTCTGCTTTTCTCTCACGTCTTTTCATTTTTCGGATACTCAATACCTTTTGCCCCAAAACACATTCTCTTCCTTTCCTTTTTGTATCGCTTTTCTGCATAATGAAAACAGCATACAAAAAAAAAAACAACCAAAAACCAAACAAACCGACGTGCAATTAAAAACAGGAAGGAACGAATTGGAAAGGGAAATAAACAAAACTCCCTGTATCCCTCTATTTTGACCCCCTGTCTCTCTCTCTCCCCCCCCCCCTCTCTCTCTACCTCCATCTCTTGGGTCACTCATATCCTTCATTCTCTCTGTCTTGTTACCTCCCCTACCACTGGCCCCCATTTTTCTCTTTTTTTTTGTTTTTTCATCGAATGCGTTTGGTCTTGCAAACTACTCGATATCTTTCAACGAAAAAGCATCTCTCTCTTTCTCTGTTCGTGTCGATCGCCTGTGTCTCCATCTGAACATTACACAACAATTGGTGCTTGTAACCTTTCAGCAGGCACGGCCGAACACTGACAGATTGGCATTGACCTGACTGGACCAGGGGAGAGAGAGGGGGAGGGAGGGAGAGAAAGAGAGAG
>BMAT01011039.1:12696-23332 GCA_019649035.1 Elysia marginata
CGAAGATGTCATTACTATACGCCTACACACTAGGGTTTCAGCCTTCTCTTCAATAGCTTTCCACATTAGGAAGGCAAACACGAAATCGGCCGGTCACTTGAGGTTTGATGAATCAGCCGATTATAAAAAAGGCCTGCATGATGGAAAAATCTAGATTTAAAATTAGACCAACAGACACTGAAATAATATAATGTAAAAAAACACGGGCAAACAAAATTCGAAAAAAAAAAACAACGCCAACTCCAAGGAAAAATCTCGCAAAGTATTTTAACCAAAGATGTTGTTAGTACCATATAGACTTCATTTGCGCTGTCTATCAATGTTGAAAACTATGAGTAGGTCTTGAAAACTCTAATAAATGGTAAACAATAGTTTATCATGTTCTTACGCTCCATTTTCAAAGATAATTTTATCAAAACTTTGTTAAGTTCACTTTTAAGAGTTATGATAAAATGGCCGTCTTTAGTTTCCAAAAGTCTTTTTGTCCATATTAAAATTAGAGAGCAATTACTCGTAATGGCAGAAGGACGTGTAACTAGTTATGACAACCTAATATTTTGCTAAATCGTACATTTTTTAAAAATTTTTCAATAGATTATGTATGAATATTACATTTTACCGAACCAACACTGAACTTAGTGTCGATAAAGAAACGGTCTTCTATTTTATACTTTAGTTCCCAAGTGAAAAGGGGGTGCTTGGTAAACAGTTCAGAAAAATAAACTAGCAAAAACTGTAGTTACATTCAAGTTCATTAGGTAATGACATAGTTTGAATAGCATCTATTCAATGGCTTTCCATCAAATCTTTCGATTTCTATTATACAATTAGTTTGACTAACATCTAAAAATAACTTTGTAGGATATTTAAAACGTATTTCTATTTCAATTCCAATTCCGCGTATTCAACAAAACAAAAGCCAGCTAACAATATGCGTATCTCGCACAAATGTTTCATTCCTGTCCTGAAGGAAGAAAAAAAAACCAAACAAGATAAATTTAAAAAAAAGCCAAGTAAAACCAATATCGACCGCGTGTGGAATGGCATTGTATACTGTAGTCCCTATTGTCTGTTTCAATTACTTTAATGCTCATTTGACCTTAGTTTGCATAATAAGAAATCTGCAGCAGGGAATTTTTAAAAAAATTTTTTATAAAGATTATTGTATGAATTTTGAAAAGTAATAGATTATTCATAAAAGTAATTACTCTTCCGTCAAATTGATTTCTAAAAATGTACATAGAAAAAGTCATTGACATATATATGCGATTTCTTTTTAATCTTTTACAAGATTGCTGTATGTATTTGAAAAATGAATTATTCATGAAAGTAATTACTCTTTCCCCTCATTGATTTTTAAGTGTCCATGAAAAGAAGGCATGAAAGAAATTCCAACTAGAATTAAATAATACATCTGGTAATCAAAACAGGTTAGTTGCCATCATTAAACCAAATTGCTCCAAGATTATATATGTATTTTAGGACCGGGATTCTAGAATTGTCTTAAATTTATTTTCTGAAAATACGCTAGAATGTAAATCGGCATGTTCTAACTTTAATGATTAAATCTCACTAGGATGGACATAAGAACAGTCCCGCTTCTCTTTTTCAAATCTCATTCACAATACTCATTTACCATGTTTCTTTTTTCTAACGGCTCAAAAGGCAACTTTTAAGAGATAAGACAAATCCAATAAGGCAAATTTGATATTGTTTTCCTATGAAAAAAGAAAGTCTGAAAGAGAGATGAAAAGGTAGATTAGATTAAAAAAGAAAGGACGGTTTAGAGTGTAAATTGTGAGACAACCAGAGAAAACCAGGCACATGTCGTCAGGGCTTGATTTATGTTAAAACTTATTGAAGATTAATAAAATGGTATTGAAACATGCATGTTGAACAGCTCAGTATGGATTCAGTGGTCAGGAATATTAATTTGAGATTTGCTTAATAGAAGATGTATCTCCTTTCTTATTGGAAAGGAAATCCGAAAATCTTTTCACAAAGCTTTGAGAACTTACTACAGTTCATGACGTTTAGAAGCTCGAATAATGCATTGTTCAAAATATCAATACCTTTTAGTGTGAACATTGCAACACACGACTCTTTCTGATATTCCTTTGTAATTTAAATTAAAACGATAGTTCTAATAATACGGAAAAACTACAGACCTACCTCTTTTTCAACTTCATAAAAATCCTTTTAAATTGTTTTTTTACACATGCTTTCGAAATTCATATTTAAGTTCGTACACCCTGGATGCCTGCTTAAACCTGTGTTATTTTATTTATTGCCAAAGATTCTTGCCTATGATAAAAAGCTTAGCATGAAAATATCGCGTGAGTAGACTTCAGCGAGGTGACATTTAATGCTCATTATCCATGTGATCGTAAATGTTTTATCAGTAGAGTATCATTTAGCTAATTACAGGAGAAGCGCTATACACAAGTCATGGTTTAAAAGTATTTATTGCAAGTGGATCACTCTTTTAAACTATGCAATGTTCATGGATGTTATAATCAATAACATTTTCATTATGCATATAACTTTGCTAAAGATCTCTCAATTTAATAAATAAGTGAAAAATTTAAAGCTACACAAACACATATTGGCGGTTTTACAAACGTAGCAATCAATATCATACATAAAACAAACAAAGGTATAGAAACTTCAGTAACGCACTAAAAAACACTCGCACGGTTATATGTTACTGAAAGCAAAGTAGTAGGAAAATATATTATGGACCCATTTTAGACTGTATAATAAGATTTCGTGTCACGGGCTCGTCAGAATGAGTCAAATATCTCGAATTTTTTATGCCAGGCGATCATATCTTACTAAATACGTTTATTTCTGAGCCTCTCAATGCTTACACAATTTGTATGTGTGCGATGCAAATTTTAAGCTTAGAAAACTATACTAAACATTCTATTCGTCTGAATAGTGAAAGTCAAGTGCTATGGACATAGCATTATGGACATCATGAAACGTTAGTAAAAAAAATACTTATTCTTGAAATGAGAAGAGAGGGTACTTGAATAAGAAAAAGGTCAACTTGGAGATGGAAGTAAAACCTAAAAAAATTGGTTGGAATTACAAGCAGACTGAAGATTGAAGGCTATTCAAAGGAATGTGTATGCATGTGTGTGTCGGTGTGTGTTTTGCAACGTTTTGAGCAAAGATCTGCTAACGAAAAGAAGACATCCTTCATTTGAAGTTTTTCTTTGCCTGTGTTTCCTTCCAATGCAACGGAATGTGCACGTTTCAAATGCCAAAATAGTTTTCTTTAATTTATTGTCCAGGGTCCGCGTTTCTACTCCATACAACTCATTTTATATTACTTTACTACACATTTTATATTTCTTTACGACATCCAAACTCACTTTGAATGATTAAGAATCAGAGACTATTGGCAGTACAGTTTTTCTTAATGAACCGAAAAGGTTCTTAAGGATACCACCCTTTCAGTAAAAGTTTTATGCTAACAATTTTTTTAAAGCAGTAAAGAGCTCACAGTGTACAAATTGATGACCTTGCATAATTTGTACTTTCGCTAAGATCGATAAAACGCAAAACTATTTGTTTTTAGTAACCACGCAATCGTCTGTACAGTATCCGGGTTGAAATAAATGAGAAGAGAGATTTAGTTTCAATTTTTCAAGGCCAAGTTTATTAAAAGAACACAGGTCTTTAAGATTCATCTAGAACTGAAAAATCCTAAATCAATGATGCCAAAGACAACATAGCAATTAAAATACAACAATACTTTTCTACACATAATAATTATAATACTTAAGCCATTACAGATAGGATACTTAGTTCTCATGGATGTGTTGAAATTTATTCCAACTTTGTCTGTATAATATAAATTTATCATTTGCAGGAGCTATAACACATTTTTTTATATTCACAAATCAGCATTTTCTTAGCGCATGTCTTCAAGAAAATATATTTGTTGTGTGTGTTCCTTTAGAATAATTAAAAAACATCTCAATATGAAAAGATAAAATATTAAAGCTTGGGAAACTACTGTTTACTTTTTGGTGAGTGAAACACCAGTAGTAATCAATGGGGAACGCTTGACGCAGAACGAAACTCAGTTTAACAATTTACTGATTGTCTCTGTTCGCCTCTCTTGTTACGTTACATCTGCTTCCAGATCATCGTTCCCACGACAAAGTAAATATTCAAAAAAGTGTCACCGGGCTGGTTAAATGTATAAACTTCATCTCCTGTTACGAGTATTCTGTTTGAAATTATGAGGAATCTGTTTCAAAATCTGAATTCTTATAATATTATACAACAACGCGATTCTAAATTGAAAGATGTATTGATTTCTCTGTTTTTCGAATTTTTTTACGATGAATGTGTTACATTTATATTCTTTTTTTTTAAAATATCAAATGTCGATTTAAAACAAGAAGACCGTCCTACAAAGATCAACGGAAATCACATTCATTGAGACTTTTTAAAAGTGTAATAGTTTTTGTTGTAAACTGTCGATGTGACTCCTTGTAGTGAAATGTTTTATATAAATCGAAAATACTACATTTAAGATTTATTTTGAGCATTTCATTGGATGAACTATCACGTTTTGAAAGATTCAAATTGTCATACAAGCTTTTTTTCTTCTTCTTTGATACTCAAAACGAGTCAAGTGAAATCATGCCTGAATTCAAACACTGACAAAATTAGAGGTTTCAAAAAGTTTTAAAATTAGAGGTTTTCAAATGAGATCATTTAATGCATCAACCAAAATACAGAGATTAATGCACTTATTATTACAAAACTAGCAAACTTTGGTTGAAAAGAAAAAAAATCAAAGCAGGCAATTCTCGAGGTGCTTCCTGTAGAGCTAAGTGGAAAGTAAGACTACCTTCTATGATATCGCATGCTTCTGGTAGAATTAACTGGAAAGTAAGACTAGCTTCTATGATATCGCATACTTCCGGCAGAGTAAACTGGAAATTAAGACTAGCTTCTATGATATCGCATGTTTCCGGTAGAGTTAAGTAAAATTAAGACTAGCTTCTATAATATCGCATGCTTCCGGTAGAGTTAACTAAAAGTAAGACTAGCTTCTATGATATCGCATGCTTTCGGTAGAGTTAGTGGAAAGTAAGACTATGTTCATGTCAGAATGCAACAGAGGCAGTGTCAGAGGTTGTAGCAATAGTGAGTAAAGGTGGACACTCATTCTTTCAGTCTGAATCTATAGAAGCCCAATAAATTGTAGGCGCGAACTTAAACTTCTTAAATTTTACGTCTTAAATATTTATTAAAGCTTTGAGACAAAATATCCTCAATAAAAAAAAAGAAATAAATTGTCTCATAAGCATACTATGTTACAAATATCATTGCTTTAAGGCTTTTTCTCGATTCTAAGAATCCGACTATTTTTTTCAATAAAAGTAATATTCAAACAAGTTAAAAATTGCAAAAACTTAAAGACCATAATATTTGATGTTTGAATCAAAATGAGAATGTTTCAATTTAATTTGTGTGTGCTAAGAAATAGGCTTTAACCGGTCGTAGAGGTACTGTTATCAGTTAGGAGCTGCTAGACACCTAAAGAAATTCTTATTATCTAAAAAAATAAGTCTTCTCCAACAATGCTAGGCCAAATATATAGTATAAAAATGTCTTGATTGCTTAAAAAAGTGTTTTCCCAAATACGACAGAACTAAAACACTAGGAATAAGAAAATCTGACTAGAATTTCGAAATCAGATAACAGTTTAAAAAAAAAAAGTGGGATAAGCGGATAGACTAGTTACGTAGAGCTATTATTTAGCTTCAGAAGACCAAAGCATAATGAATTTTTCTAAGTAGCAAGGTCAGCCTCAATAAAAAAAATTTAGCATTATTAAGTAAAAATATATTGGTCGATGAACTGAACGTCAACTGAAGTATTTGGGGTAGTGAGCAGAGAAAAAAATTAATGTCATCCGGAAGGCGTAAAACTTTTTTTTGTGATTATTCGAAAACCTAGAGGAAAAATGAATTTAGAAATAGCTTGATAGTCATTCTAACATTATTTTCAGAATAAAAAAAGTAGACGATTGAGAAGGTAAAATAAGAACCCCCTCTCCCCCAGAAAAAACACCGCGAAATGATATGCACGTAGTTTATCATATCATACACGTTATTAACCGAACTGAATTTATTAAATAAATTTAAAATAAAAACTACAGCAACTATTGCGTATATAGGAGTATACTCACAAAAAGATTAGTGAAATTAAAAAAAAACCCATAAACTTTATAGCCTGAGATGCATTTACGTATGAGATTTGCCATGCAAAATATAAAAAAAAATAATGCATGAAAGGATTAATAAAAGCTAAAGAGCAGCACTAATCTTTACGGATTCTTCAAGGGGGGCATAGTAAAATATATGATTTATGTGTTTTATGTCGCGCATCGAAAAGCACCGAGGGTAACAAAAGACTTAACCATCCCCACCATAAAATAGAATGGCAAGTGACTGAATGTGCTTTACCGCACGATATTTTGCTCAGCGTAAAAACAAACCTAGACAACCATGCAAGTAAATGATAAATTGCTAAGAATGGTGGTGCATTAACAAGTCAGGTTTTCATATTCTGATGTATTTTGATTTGCCTGTACAAAATCAATACTTAGCCGCATAATTATTGATGAAGGACAATGATAATGTATTGCAGTCGGTTTTCATACTCAAAGTAGCGATTAAAGATCCCAACAGCTGAGTGAAAACGGGAAGATGGGCGGTGCAGGATTTAAAGTTTTTAAAAAGGATCAAAGGTTGATCGAGCTCTGCTAGTTTATACTAAAATATATTCTAGAACCATACAAATATCACAAGATACGTACCCAAACAAACAATAGCATGGGTATAGGAGTAGCAGCAGCAGACGTAACACAATAGTTTGTAGTGGGACCAGTTCGGTAACAGCCGTGCAGAATTATCAATATTGATGACAGATGCAGCAGCAGTAGAAGGACTAGTAGATGTAGAATTAGTAGCAGTAGTAGTGGTAGTAGTAATAGTAGTATTAGTAGTAGTAGCAGTAATAGTAGTAGTAATAATATAAGCAATTAAATAGTAGCAGTGTTGTAGTATTAGTAGAATATTTAGTGGTAGTAGTTGTTGTGTTATTGGTGGTGGTAGTAATAGTAGAAGTAGTAGTAGTATTAGTAGTAGAAGTAGTAGAAATAGTAGTAGTAGTGGTAGTAGTAGTAGTAGTAGTAGTAGTAGTAGTAGTAGTTGTAGTTTTGAGCAGCGTGGCTCAGTGGTTAGCGCATCCGACTTGTGAATCGGCGGTCGCGAGTTCGATTCCCACCCACGACGCATGTTGTAACTGCTTTGGGAAAGCAATTTATCCACACTTTCCTTGGTCCACCCACCTGTAAAACGGGTAACTGGCTATAGGCAGTGCTTGAAATTCGTAGAATGTTAGTATTGGAGCGCCTAACAGGTAGCTGAAATGCTCAGAAATATGAGCTGAATTTGCTTTGTTGTGTATTGGCCTACTGTGGGAAATATAATAAGTTTTTAGACTGCCTTAGGCAGCGGAAGACTATAATCCATACTTTATTTAGTAGTAGTACTAGTAGTGGTAGTAGTAATAATAATAATAGTAATAGTAACAGTAGTAGCAGCAGGAGAAGTTGTAGCAGTAGTGTTAGTAGTAGTGAATCATCTTAAAGATAAAACCATAACTGTCTGTAATAAAAGTTTGCATGACAAAGCTGAGTGGTTTTATGAATTCTGGACAGCGGTAATTTCATGGAGAATTTGACAAAAAGAATTCAGTGATGCGCACGGCATTACTAGAAATGGAAAACCTGTTTGTGTCGATAATTCCCTCAGGCCAACCTGCCAGAAAACTTTAGGCAATTTTTCATTAAAAAAAAAAAGAAAATGGCGAAACAAAGGAAAAAAATTACAAAAAAAAAAGAAAATGAAAGATTTCAAAGAGAGAGCAATTACAGACCCATGTCAAGCCAAATAAGCATCGGAACTGAAGCATTACTGGACTGCAATCAAGCGTTCAGAAAGCTTCCACGGCGTTCGAGCTGTGAAATTGGTCTGAGTGGCTGTCACAGTTAGCCGTCTCCGGATGTCTGGAGAATAATTCATCTTTTGGGCGGCGCGTCTGTATTTGTTGGTCTATTCTTTAAAACAAAAAAAAAAAAGAAACAGGTTCTATAAACGCAGTAGTCTTATTTTTTTCCCTTTCCTATGGTTGCTGAGCTGTTTGCGACAATAGAGATTTTGGTCTTCTTCTTTTTTTTTTTTTTAAATATCATGTGGTTTTGATCAATTGGTCCATTGATCTTGTAGACGGAAATCACCCCGTTTTTCCTCATTGCGGCGCAGATTTGTGTAATCGATAGGAGCGAAATTAGATGTACTGAGAAAAAGGGTTTAGAGATTGATATTGCTGAAGCCTTATTATATAGGCCTAGCGCTAAGGAGAAACCTGTTCCTTACAGCCAGAGCCGAGTTTAAAGTTTCTATTTTAACGGTCGTTAAGCTCTATATTATTTCGTCCCTTCTTTCAGGGTTTGACTAAAAAGCGTGCGTGTATCATATTTAGTTACTATTATTATTATTTTTTAAGTTAAAGAAATAGATTTCCTTTTAAAGCAGAATTGCCAGCTGAATTAAACTTTATTGAATTATTGAAAATAAATTCTTTCAAGATCTTCATTGTGATGCTTTTTATTTCTGTTAGATTCAAGGGTTTGACTTGGTAAGGCATCTTGTAAACATATGGTTAGTATTCGATTAAAGCCTTTGCTTTTCATATTCTTTGAAAAAAAGGTCTTTTAATTGTAGTACATAATTATTGAGACATAAAGTCTAATCAGTGTGAGCCTGGGCACATGCATATTACCTGACACTAGTTTTTATTCCATTAATTCTGTAATGAAAACTTGTTGCATCATTGATGAAAAGCGACTCTCAAAGAGTTTTGAATAAGCCTCTGATGACATCGACTGACATTTAAATAAATCTTTACTGAGCTTTTAAACCTATATAATAGTATATAAGCTCAATACAAAGTTCACCAGCAGAAAAAAGAACCTGTGATTTGGCCACTGAACGTAGGACGTTCTAGAAAAAAAAAGATCTGTTTGAAAACTAAAGAAAAAAGGTTTGAAGGAATATTACCTCAGAATGAGGCAAAGTTTAAGCGATGAATTCAAAGCGCCCAATGTAGCGCAGGCATTAAACTCTTGGATAATTCCGATGAGACCTACTTAAATGTCAACAAAAAGTGTAAGTTTTTCCTGAATTGCCATTTTTAATTGCCATCGAGAGATTTTCATAAACACGCCTCTATAAAACTTTTGTTTATGTTGTTTTTTTTTCTTTTGTAAAATAATCTGCCAAAACTCGCGAATAAGGGGATTGTTTTTAATAGAATGAATTATAAGTCTAAAACAGGGCTTTTACTTTGCTCAATTACTGTACCTTTTTTTCTCAAATTAACGTTTTCTTAAGTAATACGAACAGAAAAAAAGAATTTTTAGACTATCTAACCTACAAAACTAAAAAAAAGAGAGGCTTGAAAGATTATAGAAGTTGCATAAAATCTGGCGTTTTGAATCTTGTTAAATTGTCCAAAAAGCAAGAGGAGAATCATAAAATGACCACTAACACCCCCGCCACCTAAACACTTTTTATACACACATGCATAAGCCTGCGGTGTATTGGTAAAAAGACCTAGTAAATATGATGTTTAGAAAAATGGATAAAAACAACGACATACAAAAGATGAACTTCGTCCTGATACTTAAGACCTCCGCCGTTTATCTGCAGACTAGATCAGATTTGGTGCGCTCAACACTTAACTCTAGATTGATGGAGAAGGTACCTCAATACAAGTCACTTCCATCCTTCGGACACACTGAGCCCTCGTTTTTGCACAGTTTATTTTTATATAGGTAAATAAAACTATAGGTAGATTGGTAGGTAAGACTGGTAGGCAGGTAGACTGATAGGTTGATAGATAGATAGATAGATAGAAAACGAGTGAGGAAGTGAGAGAGAAAGAGAGAGATAGAGATAGAGAGAGATAGAAATAGAGAGATAGAGAAAGAGAGAGAAAGAGAGAGAGAGAGGTACAGACAAACAGAGATAGAGACAGAGACAGAGGCAGAGAGAGAGCGAGAGAAAGTGAGAGAGACGTATAAAAAATTATAAATCAATGAGAAAAAAGATTTCGAAATTTAATTCTCCGTGCATTTAAAGTCCTAATTACAAAATATGCAAATTAAGAACTTTTTTTCAAACGATCTGATGCAGCAAAAATTCCTACATAGACTGAAAAGAATCGAGGGAAGGGGGTCATGTTGAATACCTCTAAGTTAACAACACGCAAAAAAAACAAAAAAAACAACGAAAATCTGACGATAAGTGAGCTCAAGCCCTAGAGCCTCAAACATAACTTTGACTACAGTTTAGCAATTATTTAAAGGTTAGAGTGCTAAAAAAGATTATAATATTCATTTAGAATAATATGACGAAGCAGAGATGAAAATCAAAATTTCTTGAATAAAACAAAACTTGGTCACTGAGTTTCAAAAGGTACATGTTTTGGAACGTTATTTCTAAACAGTTTTACATAGGCAGTTAAATTTCACCCC
>BMAT01011039.1:40657-52137 GCA_019649035.1 Elysia marginata
GCTTCTTCAATTAGGCGACTCCGCCATGCTTGAAAGCTGCCTTGGGGCTCTTTCTCCTTTATTAAGGGTATCTTTGAACGTGTGATAAAAAGACTTTTAACGCAATCTTAAACCAGAAATGTCACAGAATTGATTGAGTGCTCCAAAGATTTATATTTTGAGGCTTTACTCGACCGCTGCTTTTTAAATCAGTAATCTATGATCCTGACTTTTCCAAACTATAAAATATTTATAAAAATCTGACTTTAATAGAATGTTCAAAGTAATGGGTGTATATACAGGTCTTAGACTTTGAGGGTCTCGTTAAGTTTATCTCGTGTTGTCTAAATGCATAGCCCTCAGCAATACCCTGCCACGGACATTTTCAGAAGCTGGTAACTTTTAAGTTATTGTTCTTTAGTTTAAATAATGGGCTTTAAGCGAAAAACGTACATTCTATTACCCCAGTGAAAATCAAATTCAATAATTGATATAACATGCCTTACTTGAAATCAAGTTGAACTGATTTTTGATATTTACTCTTTAGTAACCTGATGTTTTAATTTTTTCAACCGTGGTTCCCCTTTAATAAATAAACATTTTCAAAACCAATACTTAAAAACGGCCAAAGCATTTCTACTTTTAAATTTTCTGACTAACAAATTTACTTGGTACAAATTTGTTTCGATAAAATTATTGGATCATCAGTGGTTTGTTATCACCAAAGCCCAGTGTCTCGTTACTGTGGGTTTTCTTGTATATAAATTTTATAAAAAAATTGATACCGTTGTTTTTCTTACGACCGCGAGATACTCAAATGAATTCTGATTTAGACATACAAAATTACAAATTACATGGGAGGAGATTGACCCAAACACCGACGATTTCAAACAAAGCCGACCGCAATGAAAAAAAGCAAAAATATTTCATTGTCTTTTTGTTACGCCATATAGAGAATAGACTAGCATGATGAAAGATACATTTGTACAGCTATAATACATAGCTTAAGTGTACTTATATTGGTAACATAGACAAAAACTACCGTATTGTGCAAACGATTGCTTTATTCATTGTAGCGGATTAGACGAAGACAAATAGGACAACAAGATCTGATTCTGATTGGTAACAAACAGGTTGTAAGCGTTCGTCTGATTATGGTAATTTTCTTTTTCCTTTTTTATTGGCTATAATGTAGTGGTATACATCTAACAACTGTGGTATTAATAAAGAGCATAATGAGCCACCCAATTACAGCATCGATTTTCTGGTACATACAATGATAACGTATATTTGTTGTGTGCGAGACACAGCTAATGGGTGTTTCCAATAATACTGAGCATTGGAGTAAAATAGGAGAAGCATAGGAGAAGGGAGGGGAAAGTGTGAGTAACAATAGATTTGATGAAAAGAAAACGTTTTGTATTGCATTGCGGAATCGTCTATTGTTGTCATGGGAGGGTGGTCAATGTTTTTGATTTGTCACAGTAGTAGCCTCAATTCAATTATGTTGTCGAGGTTTTTGTAACACCGTGTTTTTATTCGAATAATCAGAACGATGCTATACCCTCACCTTGGTTAGAAATTTTATCAGGAGGATTGGTTTTGAAAAAGATAACAAAAAATAGTATCTGCAGATACAAGTGAACACCAAGAATGTTAAAAAGATATCGTAGATTGTTTTTTTTTATGGAAAGAGTAATCAAAGCGGCAGAGATCATTTTTCCATTCGGTACAAATCTTCTAAAAGTAGGAAATCAGTAAAAATGATATCGGTCAAATATGTGCCTTTAAATAAAACTACTTAATAACTGTCAATCAGATTACTTATATGGGCACAGAGCCAGCGCACGGCATATAAAACTGACGTGGCCCCCAAAGCACACACACACCATCACACACACACAACAAGGCAACGTTAGGCTTACTAATGCCCTTGTGAATAAAAACAAAGAAAACGTAAAATTGATCAGTTTTCTTAAAATGAGAACAAAACAACACAGAAAATCCAATGACACTTTGACTGTTTTTAAGCTCTATCTTGTATATTTTGTTAGACAGGGCTCAATTCTGTTAAGTGTGACGCGCATAAGTTGAAGAAAAATTGTTTTTCCCACATGTGAAGTTGTAAATGTTCTGGAATTTTCACGCCGATATGACGAAGACACAAAGCTGATTGTGACCGACACCAAGTCCCAAGGTTTCTGGGCGTTCCCAGTTGACAAGCAGCCGCAGCATCCAATAGTGGCAAGCTGGCGCTGTTTTATCTTGCTCACTGATCGCGTTCGCGGTTGAATATCCAGCCCAAGTCTCAGAAGAACGGCAACCCCAGGCATCAGTGAACTAGAGTAGTTGACAGAAAAGAAGGAAGAAACGAGCTTTTTCTTTTGTATAACGCATAGTCCGTTAACATGCTCAAAATATTTTACATGGGTTCGCTGCTAGATCATAATCGATCTAATTACCTCCTGGACTCACAGAGCAGAAGAATATGGTAAACTTTATGGTAAAATTCAAGCGCATCACTCTAGTATACAGACAATTCTTTAAATCCTTAGTGAGGTGAACGAACTATTGTGCCCTAAGAGACTTTTGCAAAGACTAAATGTCAACCTGCGAAACCAGGGGTCGTACGCCAAACCTCTAAAGGCAATTTTCACTTGTCCATTGTCATCCCCGATGTCTACGAATCAGTTTGGATTTCTCACCTCCAAAAAGGCAGAATACATAATTGTACCCTTTGCTGTTGAGATATTCTTGTACGTGGAACTACGTGACAAAGTCTTTTTGTTAAAATCGGTTTGAAAGTGTCGATACAAGCGCACTAAAAGTTTTAAAGCAGACCCCCCCCCTTATACTGGGGTTTTACATAAAATAAATGGTGCGCAACTAGAGAACTCTCGTGCGTCACACATGGCTGGCATTCTCCTGTGACAGGGCAGAACAATCGCTTCAACACCTATGACTGCAACCATTGTCGGGAGCATCGAGAAGCTCTCGTCAGACATCGGGCTATTCAGAATTGTTATTTTAACCTGTTTAAGCTGCTGTGGCTATGCTGCAAATTTGCCTTCCCCTCTGAATGCATATAATATAAGTATATAAGCGTATCGAAATGGAGTTTTATCCAATGCTACTCCCAAGTAGAATTTGAAATACTTTATGTGCGTGCTAACGCCACAAATGCGGGGCTTTCATGTCGGTGTCCAGCCACCCCAGAAAAATGGAATAATGACGGAGAATACTTAGTCTACCTGAAGCCATGACCCCCACCTGAATGAGCGTGGCTATCTAATCTTTAATTGCATTCTTTTTCTTGTCACCTGAGCTCACTTCCTGTTGCGTCTATTGAATAAACCTCTCTCTTTGGATAACTCTTGACAAGTTTCGTCATTTGTGGACAGTGTGGTGAGTTCTACGCTAATTTTTTTACTTGTTGCTCCTGTATGAGCATGCAAGGTTCGTTGCATCGGCATGGCAATGCGTGTTCTCTCTTGAACTGAGCACCCAACCCTGATTCTGGGCCATACATTCTTGCCCATCCGTCTCAGCATTGCCGACAGTCTGCACAAGAGGGCGCTTCATATAATCAATCTCATTTCCTCTACCTGCATAGTAATAGTGGTGGTGTTTTACTTCTAGAAATTCTTCCTGGTTTTCAAACAAATCTTTGGCCCAAATCAAACATACACACAATTGCCCTTTTCGCCTCTTTTTTGTTTCGCAATATAACAGAGATATAGACTATTACTAGTGCCGTGACGCAGAAATACTAATGAAGCAGATACTCAACTACCTTTCACAATATTTAATTTTGCATTTTACGAGGGTGTACCTTTCTTTTTTTAAAAAGCTGGTAGGGCAATGACCCAACGGGTCCACCCGGGTACGCCGACCCTGGTACAAAATAATGATAATCAGTCTAGTATACTTTTTACATGAATTTTTTAACCTTTTAACAAAAAACTTTTCTGGTTTTGATGGAAACAAGTTTGGATTGATGTCTTGGTGTTCCGTAACTGTTTAAATATTTCAATGGTAAATGGTTTGGCGCCGAATCAACTCATTGTTTTGCAGTTTCTTCCATAGCTAATTCTTTCAACAACAAATTTCCAATAACCATTGGAGTTGTTTTAAAGCATGACAGAGACCGCTCTCTCATGACGTTTGTTCACGACTTTCTCTGTTGTCGATTTCCTCTCACCTGTTGGCGAAAATAAGCTCTACCGCATTTAATTAGGTTGACTTTCTACGAGTGTCAAAGCGCCAGGTTTGGTGCTCCTCTTTGCCTTTCCAGTCCAACTTGCCAGGTCTTCATAGCAGTAACGTACATTTGGAATTCTACTACCAACTATTCTATAGTGGAATTCATTTAACTCGAACTTTGATAGCTCCAAAATGGGATAACTCGAATCTGTTTAGGGTCCCAATGAGCATTTTTTCTTTGTCAAGTATCCTTAACTCGAGGTTTTGATATTTCGAACTGAATTAGCTGTTCCCAAGCATTTTGACTTAAGCGGACTGCACTGTATTTACATATATATCAGCCACCTCTGTCCTTTCCTGCGGAGTATAATTACAAGTGTGGCAGAGTGGTTAGCGCATCGGACTTGAGATCTGGAGGTCGTGGGTTCGATAAATAACCATGTCATGTTGCAATTGCCTTGGGAAAGCAATTTACCCTAACTTTCCCCAGTCCACCCACCTGTAAAACGGGTACTGGCTAAAGGCAGTGCTTGAAATTTAAGGAATATTAGTATTTGAGCGCCTAACAGGCTGCCGTACTGTAATGCTCTAAAATATGAGTTGAATTGGCTTAGGTGTATATAGGCCTGCTGGGGTAAATATGTAAAGTGATGAGACTGCCTTCGGCGGTGAAGGACTCTAACTTATTTATATTTATTTATATTAAGTATACTAAAAGCGTACACGTGTTTCAGGATATCGTTACTGATAATTCGTTTGATACGGATAACACACAATAATGTTTCACGACGATCTTGCATTGAGTAGCATTTCGACGGTTTTGCGGTGTCTTGTATCACAGAGTCAAGCTTTCAGAAGATGTTGAGAAAACGTGCTCTTCTAGACACAGGTCTTTAACCCTTGTTTAAAGGTTACGATTCGTATTCCTCGCCGAACTTGTACGACCGCTACAGGTTGTTGTTGCATTGAACTTCTGACCCTGGTTTTAGTATCTTGTTCACGTACTGTGCCGGGCCTAATGGCATCAATATACATGTTTGTGGTGACAATCCCTGGTCATGTTTATTGATGACAGATTGTAGTGAGCGACTTGATTTTTTTTATTGGCAGTGCAGTAACTGAAATGGGGTTGGTATTTTTGTATTTTATATTGCTTTTATCCTGACCTACAGTCTAAAAGATCGAATGCTGACTATCTATCATTTTATTGAGGATTGGTGTCACCTGGTTAGTCCTGTAGTGTATAATATTCGTTTTATAAAATACAGATTGAATGTGAAAAAAACTTAATTTAATAAAGTACATAAATGTTGAAGCGGCGGTCTTAAATATGTTCATAGACGGAGATGAGTAATAAATAATGCAAGCCCCATGTAAAATACAGACCCGACTGCAGCATCAATAAATCTTAAAAGGGCAGTTCTTTCCTTTTATTTCTCGGCCGTTGGCTTTACTAAAAATAAGATTGTGGGTAAGGCTCCAATACACTGGCGCTCGGGAGATGGTTTTTTTCTGTCATTCATGTGATAAATTGTTTGAAATAAGTCTCGAGGTGCATTAGAACGCACGCTCAAAGATGTTTTTTATTCTTAGATTTAACTCTTACGGATGTGGCTACTTGGGGCTAGTTTCCACAGTATTTTTACAGATTCAATGCCGACTCGCAAAATGCCTATGACAAAAAAGGATGTGTGCTCTGGTCAACTTTTAAAAGAGAGAAGTGTGGCATATAAAAGAAAAGCAAATGACTATAACTACGGTCTCATTTAACAAGTACCTTTAAACACCTTTCACAGCCGTAAGTACAAAATACTGCTACAGAAACCAGTTCAATCCTATTTCTTCCTGTAAAGAACAGCAAAAAAAAAATAACCAACAAAAAACAAAAACAAAAACAAAACAAAGCAAGAAAAATGATTGAATGTTTCAAAATGTAATTTATAAAATATTTTTAGTGGTAAGCCCGCACGGCTTAGACAGTCCTAAGGTTACACTAGAAGCTAAACTTTGCACCCAGACGTTTTTGTGTCTTTGTAACTGTAGACGGTAAAAACGTTGCCAAAGATAGTTATCAAAATGATACTTTTACAGTATATGAGACTGGAAGATTTTCACATTCGAATCAATCAAAACATCGTCTGCACCAAACAACATCAAGTGAAACTTCAAAAGCTCCATTTATTTTGAAACATAGTGAAAAATATTTTTTAGCTAGATTACAAGACAGCTGTCTGCCCTTGTCTGACACAACGTACTTTTATTAAAACCCAACTTTAAAAATAACGACAGAGTAGTAAAAGGGAAGCAAAGAATAAGAAATGTGTTTATTAACAAATTCTTTTAGAATATGTGACATTGTAACCACCAAACTAGATGTGTTGTGCTTCAGGAAAAACTCAATGGAACCTCCCTCCCCCCAAACCAAACAATTTGAAATCTCCGACTTTTTGAATACCTCATCAATTTCTTAGCTAAATGCACTTTGCTTTACAAAAATATCTAGACCCTTAAATGTAGCTTTTTATAGGTGTCTGGCTAGATATGTGAAGAAACAAATCTTAAGCACAGTGGTTTAAAAATGTCAAAGATAAAATCATTTGACGATTGTATTTTTCCTCAAATTTTCACACTTTTTAGACTCCTGGTACTTCTGATGCGAAATTCAAGTCAATATTTTTTTAATAGACCTTTGATCGTGTTCAAATTTGTTGAAGTAAACATCCTTCATTAAAACGATCCACTTTAATGATACATGAAAAATGTAAACATCTTTAGCTATGGTCGCTTAAAGTGCAAACACTTTTCTTTTTCTTTTTTTTTTTAACGCTTTTAGGTGTAAAGAAGAAAATGCCTCAGGGCTATTTTGTCCTTTTTTAGTTTAGGAATCAGAGCGTTTAATTTTGTGTTTGGACAATTGAGCACATATTCAATTTAAACCGTTTGATTGACAACACAATGTTTATTATTTGCTACAATAGCAAGGTTTTAGAAAAAAAATGCAGTTGCAATTTGTTAAGTAGAGAAACAAAACTATCTCTGCATCATCTAAAATTTCTAACTAGCCAATACCTAAACTTGTACAGATGATGTTCTACGAAATTTGAAAACCGTCTAATAACACCGTTGCTTTTTTTTTGCAAGAAATAAAGACTATACCCAATAGCGTTGCAATTTTAGTTATGCAAGAAGTAACCTTCAACTTTTGAAATATTTAGCTTCTTTAAATCTTTTTTCGTTGATTTTGTTACCGTTTAAAATAAAAAGCACATGGAAATTTACCACTTTGCAAAAAATATTAAGGTTCAATCTGGCCGGGTATGAATGAATATAATTGGTCACAATGTATGAATGTAGAAAAACAAAGATAACAAAATTCATTACTATTATTCAAAGGCCAATGCTAAGGTGAATGAATAAAAAAAATGAAGCAGAAATAGACACTGAAATATTTTAGCGACACATTATTACAAAAGCGTTCTGAACATAAAATAATTATTCAGTGACACGCAACGAATAAAAAACAAAACAAGAAAAAAATACGTTGCGAGCGACATGGGGACTTTGTGTTGTGAAATTGAAAATACGTTTTAAGTGTATGTTAAAAAATATTTACAAAAGTGTAAAATAGCAGATATTATAATGATTCAGAAGTTAAGTACTGTAATTAGTAGCAACGCAATTTTGCAAAATTGTACGTCGACAACGTAGACTTTAGTACATCGCAAAATATTGGCGTAGTAGATGTCCAAAATACTAGAAAAACACAGAAGTTTTGCCAATGTTGAAAAAACTGAACACACGACGCTGAACCGACACAAGACCAGTCAGGAAAAAAGGTGAAAAGCACTGATAGGAGACAGCGACCATCTCGAAAGAAGAATACAGCATACAACTGTAGCACTTGCAGTTGCAAAACTCAAAAACGTTGGTTTCGTGGCGACGAAGTCAAAACCAATACAAAGGTAAAATTGTATAGAACTTTCGTTAGTGCTAACCTACAATTGTGGTAAACGGGCACTAACAGAAACTGAAGAAAAACATGTAAATGTGTTAAAAACAGCTGAAGAAAGTGCTAAAAAAAAGATACTCAGAGAAAATCACACAAAAACCCTCGTGTGTAATTGCAACGGTCGCCCACTTTCCATTTCTGTCTCAGCAAGCCGCTGGTGCCTATTTGGGCATATTAGTCTAAAGAAAGATAAAGAAATTCCGGTTACAAAGCAATTAACATTTTTTTCAATACACAGGGAGACAAATACCGAGAATAGAAAGACCAATAACTACATTACCTATTGTACTAAACAAGAACGACCTCTTCCAAACAGCAACACCACTCAAAAAGCCAAAAGGACCTCAACAAACTAACAAACATTGTACAAGAGAGAAGTCAGTGGAGTGAACTTGCAGCAAAAATACAAGGAGGTGCTGAGGCTTGTACGTCGGATGACTGAGGCGTACACGTCAGATGACTGAGGCGTGCACGTCAGATGACTGAGGCGCGAGTGGCAATAGCTCAGGTAGGAGAGGTGTGAATGTACAAAGCGAAACCCCTTTGAAAGCCCCTACAACTTTTATTTGACGTTATAAGGCGCGTTTATCAGTTTTAATAAAGACATTGGTTTTGTTTTTAATTCTCAATAAGGACATAATGACAGAAATTGAAACTAGAAATCAAGATTTTTAATAAAACAAGTTAAAACAATAGACATAAGTCTTCTTTTGACATGGAGCGGGAGTCACTTAGAGTTCTATGGGGAGATAGTCCATAAAAATAGTTATAAAGTTCCACACCAAAATTG
The DNA here is from genome assembly GCA_019649035.1 of Elysia marginata. Lineage (NCBI taxonomy): Eukaryota > Metazoa > Mollusca > Gastropoda > Plakobranchidae > Elysia > Elysia marginata. The sequence continues at coordinate 49,639 of BMAT01011039.1, forward strand.
GTACGTGGAAGAACACACACACACAAGTAATTGATCATGATAACGTTTGCTTCCAAACTCCTCCTGTTAAAGTCTGTGTTAGCTAAGTAGAACCTAGTAAGATCTAGATCTTAAATTTGGACTAAGTATCTCAAATATGACTTCCATCTAGGAACTAATAGACAATCTAGGTTAAGAGCTAGATCAAAAGATATCTTGATCTAGAGTTTAGATTACGCCTAGATTTAGCCAAGTTTTGGGCACCATTTTCTACCGATTTAGGTTCAGGGCCTAAAATTGGATGTCAAGTTTTGTTCCATTTAAGGGGAAAGGCCTTGAATTCTACTTATTACAAAACACTGAGAAAGTACACAACAAACTCATAAATAATGCTAAAAGGGAACTGTCTGATGATCATCTGTAAAGAAGGTTTTGTAGCAGAAAGTTTTATAATTAACAATAGTTTTTAGAAAGCTCAAAAGAATTACTCTCGAAGGTTTCTATTCTATATTCCACTGTTTTAGTTCTTCATTGGGGGTCTGTTTGCAAGGGTTGGAGTTCAATTGCGTAATGAGTACACATGTTTAGTAATAATGTTACAGCTTAATTTGAGTTGAAAGTTGTTTAAAAAACAACGGTTTTTAGCCAGTGCTCATCTACAAAGTTGAAAACAAATGCAAAATGAGAAAATTGTTTGCTAATTTGATTTAACTTGAAATCGGCGACAACTACTTGTTATTAATCTAACAATAAGTATATAAAACATCTATTTGCCCTTTTAATCAGCGGAGATGGGGTTGGGGAAGTGCTTTGCATGGTTTTGGTACTTGCTGAAATTTATGTATGTTTCTGTTGCAAGAGCGGGTAGGAGGTTTCTTGTTTCTTATTCTAATAGCATAGGACGGAGAGAGACTAGAGGTTGAACGCATTACTTTCGTTGCGAGAACATGAAGTATTCTGTCTTTATCACAAATAGAGACTAATTTGTCTCTCTGGGACTTGTAAAAGGTGCAAGTTGATGTTAGATGACAGTCTTGTAGTATTCAAAGTTTCCTAGGCTTTCTTTCCCTTGTGCTTTCTATTCTTTTTGTGACCCGGTTTGATTAGATGATTAGATATTATCTTTTGTTTGTTCATGCTATACGGTACGATACATTGACAAATGAACAAATTGTACCTATTAAAACCTATGCGTGGTTAGAAATCTTTGAATACTTTTAAGTTCTTAAAAGGTAGGCATGCTATGAGTAGAATTAATAGAACATTACTAATCCCCTCCGCTCTAAGAGTCGCGAAGGAGCACTTTTAGAACATGTTTCATACACAATCCCGTACTAACAGGTGGATTCATATTAGAACCATTAATTCTCGTTTGCCTTCTTTAGTAAAGTAGAATAAAATTGTGTAAGGCAGAAAAAAAAACAAATTGGAAAACGCCGCTAGCCTGGTGAAATAGAAAACACCAGGAAGTGGCAACATAACAACTTTCACCACCAATCTCTTTACTTACTGTTGTCAACATGCACTGTCAACATAAACCGATCTCATTTTCTGTAACTGATTTGCAAAAATTGCCTTGAGTGATTTTTAAAATCTAAATAGATATAAAAAACCGTTCGTTGGCCCCCATACAGTGAACACATATGTCTACAGCTACAGGAAAACCTTTCTGTTAATATTATTTCATATACCACCCCCTTCACACACACCCATATTCTTCACCTCAAGACTACGTACTTGGTGAAATTTTCTCATCTTTCATTGGCAGACTCCCTCCTTTTCTTTTATCTTTATACTACACCTTCTGTGTTCAAACCTTTTTATCCTTTTCCTTATACTTGTTTCACAAAAAAAGCACAAAGAACAACAAGTTCTACTTAAAGAAGGTTACCAGCACTAGATAATTATGACATCAGTTCTAAAATTTAACATAGAGCAATTTAGTTCAATTAATAACCAATCCCTATATTATGATGGTGATTGGAATGGGTAAAAACTCCACTGGCGTTAACAATTTTTTATACGCAAAGATGTGCCTACAAGAATAATCACAATGTAGCTGGAAATATAAAACGAATGGGACTTTTGAGCATCTTTTTCAACCCATTAGTTCCATTTTAAAATGTATTTAAATTCTAAATAAAGAGTAAGCAACCGATGATCTTTATAGAAGTCTTTAATTTATTAAGGTCGCGCCGTTTCTCTTCTTTAAAAGTAAATTTCGTTTATGGTCCGCGCAATTTTTTATTCGAAGAACTTGCCTTAATTTTCTTGTATTTCGTGTTTAGCAAGATTCAGTGGCAATTCAGTTTCAGTGAGAAACATTTAATAAAAAAATAATATCATTTTGAAACGGTAAAAAACAACTCGGAATTTGTTATTTGATTATTCAACGGGGAAGAATACTGCATTTTTTCTAAGCTTTTTATAGTAAAAGTTGCATAAATTAAACAAACGCAGTAAATTAATTTTTTGTGCGAGAGTGAATGTGAAAATAATGCAAGGTTGCCAATGCATTTA
>BMAT01011039.1:58154-70799 GCA_019649035.1 Elysia marginata
CTACTACTACTACTACTAGCTATACTCTTGGTTCATTTTTATACAACCGTAAGATTTTCCATATAAGTACGTTCACAACTTGTTTCTGATATAGTTACATAAATTTGGAATATACAAACCTCGATCTTGTAATTTTCGGAGTAAAAATTAATGCCCTCGAACTAAATGTTTTTTCACACAGGATAACAAGAGTAAAAGAGAATTCATCTTGATTAGCCACAGGTCCGTCGATGGTCTTGATCTCAATCCCTATCAGCTTGTGGAGATCAAAGAACTAGCTTGATAAGGAAACCTATGCATAATTTTTTATCTATGCATTAGTTTGTTGACTTGGTTTTTGAATGAGTTAATACTTGGGGCATTATTCGGGAAGGTTATTCCATGTCTCAACTATCCTAAGACCAAAGCAGGTTTTTCTTACATCTAGGTGGTAGTTTTGTTTTGAGTGTTTGTAGCAATGACCTCTGTTCTACTGTCTTTGTTTAATGTAAGATAGTCTTCAACATTAACGTTTGTAAGTTTGTATGTTTCTATCAAATCTCCACAAAGTATTCTTTACATTAAACTTGGGAAATTCGATGCTTGTCACGTTTGATTGTATGGTACTACGTAGAACGTTTTATAATAATATTGCATCTGTTTTTTGATTGGGGACCACACACGCTTCACGTACTCTAAAGGTGAGCCCACTAGGCTTTTGAAAAGTCATTACCATAGTTTTGTCAATAGAGTCAAATAACCTTCGGAATAGTTGTACAAATCTGGTGACTTTATTTACTATTATTTCACAGTGCTTGCTAAATTTTCGACAAGGGTCCATGTACACATCTAAATCTTTTTTGCAAGGGGTCTTTTCTAGCTCTACCTCACTATTTTTGTATTTCATTGTATAAATATTTAACCCATACCTTGATATATTACACACACAGCGCAGCAAGAGAAAGAAGCATCCGAGCGGATAATCCATCTCGCTGAGCAATTTCCCCTGCCTCTTTGTCCAGGTGAAATCCAATATTTACCCTGTATAAACAAACGGAGACTGGCCTAGGAGACTTTAAATGATTTAGATAAAACACCTAATTTCTCAGTTCGCCTAAGACACCATAAACAGGTTTAGGCAATGAAATTGAAAACAATATTTTTTTGTTTGTTTTTTTTCCCTCTGTCTCAAGTTATATCTATAATTATGGCACTTGATTGTCTATTTCTACATAAGCCAACACTCTTGAAATTTATGGGGATCAAGTGCATGCTACATCCTATCAGTCACCAACCTAAAACTAGGAATATTATACTTACAGCTGACGGATATTGAAAATTTAAAAATTAGGGTTGTTCTTCTATTTCTGATATATTTTTTAAGTTTAGTTAAAGGAATTTCAAATATATTTCCACAGAATTTTAATAATTTAATGCAATAGTAAAAGTTTCAACTTAACATAACGCATTGTTTAAAAAGTCAAACCCTTTCAATGTAAAAAAGGAAACATCTGAGTTAATGGACTGATTGACAGACATAATTATGAATTTTGTGCCTTATAAATCTACTTGGTTCTTATACTTTTTGTATTTCCTAGAGAAAGATTAGACTACTTCAATTTATTTTCATACGGTGTCGCTTCAAAATGTTTCCAGAACAGACAAAGCATATTGAGTTATTAAACTTTTTTATGGAGAGACATGTGTGAAGATGTGAGTACTATAGTCTTATTTAAGATGCTAACTGTAATACATTTCGCGTTAAAAAGTTTTTGCTCTTCGCCTTGTAATGGACGAGAAAGGAATTATTCTTTATCTGTTCAAATAAATTTGTATCCTTATTTAACACACTATTTTTTTGTACAAAATCATTAAGAACGAGACTGAACTTCTTTCTCTATTCATTAATCATAAAGTTATTGCCCTATTATTTCTTAAGGTCCTTGTTTGGACGTTGGAAATAGGCCCTTTACAAAAGAACCTCAGGTGTTTCTTTTTCTCCCCAAATCAACTCTCCTCCGCCTACCTCCACCCCACCCACGCTGTCGATTGGACAAGAAAGAGCTGCAGTGATCCTAAAAATATCCCCCAAAGATGCAATAGCGACCGTGAACCTATTATAAAATAAATCACCCTGGACCTGCGATTGTTGCACAGATTAAATTTATACTCTGAAGTATTGAAAGTTTGCCGATCCAATTTTAAGCCCTTTAAAGAAGATAAATGATTATCCTAATCCATTATCATTTTATAAGCCTCCGTGACAAAAAGGCTAGTAGTTTGAGGAATGTAAAAATTTTATACTCTTCTAAAATGTGTTTGGTTATAATGATTACAACAATAAATTTGCGAGAAAAATATGGTGGCACGGTGAAAAAAGCTAGCAGATAAGTTAGATATAAGTTTTGTCAAATTTCGTGTTACAAATTAAAGCTTTTGCGGTTTTTTATATTTTTCTGTCTGCGTCAGATTCAATTAATCTTGCCGAAGATGTCTAACTTTATCAAATCTTCTTGAATTACAGACGAAAAAAAAAAGATTTCCACAGGTCTTTTCAGTTTTAGTTCATTGAGTAAGCACTTCATACGGACCACAATATACAATTATACATTACTATCAAAGGAAAGGTTTTATCACCAGCCTTAATGTCGTGTATTTTACTCAAAATTAAAATGTGAACTTTAAAAGTATAAGCAAGTTTTGTACTGCAATCATAAAAGGCGCTATTCAAAGTAAAACAGGTTAAACATTTATTAGTGAGACATAGGTCTGTACATAAGCCTCTACGGTTAGGAAAGAACAGTTTTACCTGTTGCCACCTGTTTTGTCTTTCTGGATCTCTCTCTCTCTCTCTCTCTCTCTCTCTCTCTCTCTCTCAAAGAGCCTCTTGGCAACTCTACTTACCACAGTGCATAATGTAGTTAGTATAAATAACAAAAAAACAACAAAAAAACAACGAGGCCTTTTGGTGACTAGGTGGATAACAGAGACAGACAGAGAGAGAAAGAGAGAGAAAGAGACAGACAGAGAGAGAGAGAGAGAGAGAGAGAGAGAGAGAGAGAGAGAGATTAACTAAATTTTTGCTCCATATCTGCATGTCTAAATTGCGGAATCATCTGTCGTTTACAAGTACGAATACTTACTGTTAAAAAAATGTTTACTGTTTCATGGCCAATGCAGGCAAATAGCATTAGGACGTAAAGGGCTTTACAGAAAAAAGCAGCAGCATAGCACCTTTCCCTAGACAAGTTATCCACGTACAAAAGATTGAAGCAAATGCAACATCAATCACTATCCCAAATTCATACAGATTTTAAAATGAAAACGTGAAAGAAAAAAAAACACCCTCAGATGCATCGAAAACGATTATACTAAACTTTGCAGTGGTTCAAAGTAAGCACGAAAACTATCTCATTTGAAGAGCCCGAAGGATGCTAGATGTAGATTTTTTAAAACATGAGCTAAACATCGGCGGTCTCCTATTTTGACTACACAGCAACCAGACTGGTCAATACAGGTCACTGTCTCTAGCCTTCCTCAATTAGTCGCCTTCACGGTGCTGGAAAATTGGCTGAGTCTCCTATCCTCAGGGCTTCTTGTTCAGCAGTCGTAGCTTTGGACCTGTGCGAAAGACTTGCAAGACTTGTAACTGAGGCTCAGACCAATAGTCAGAGAAAACATCCTTTCATTTTATGTGGAAAAGATGGAGTCTCATTGACATTTAGCATCAACAGCAATAGAAAGATAAAGGACTTCAAAAGTCTAAAATTTGAATATAACTTTTAGAGAACAAAAGAAAAGAATAAAAAAGCTTCTTAAAATCGCTCAATTTAGAAAATAAATTTGTGGTACTTAAGAAACCACAATTTATTCAAACCCTACTTATTGCAAAAGAATGGTACCAACATAGTGCTCGACAGTTACTGTATTCCTCGAACGGTGTTGTCTTTTATTAACACAATTCCATTCACTAAAGTAGAAAGGCATGTGCGAATAAGATGATGTGGCAAGATTTTCACCTCTTTGTGTGTAACTTAGTCGCGACAACACTATTTTAAACAAGATCGATTGCCTATAAAAGAGTCCTTGACTATAATCGCCTTTTTGTCGTATGGTAAAGAAAACTAGCATGATTAAAAAAAAGCTCGTATAATACTGTAATGGCTTGCTTAAGGTGGAAATTGCCATTGTATGAGATTCACTGCGGTATATTTCTTTCGGCTCTATAAAGCCTTTTAGACATTGATAAATTAGTAATGTAACATTCAGTCTTAATTAGTGACAATGTCGATCTAGATGTTTATCTTATAATGGCAATTTTTTGCTTATTTTTTACACAACGGTTGTATCTCGCTGGTAGATACCTGCCAAGTGTAGTATTAATAATGAGCAAATGAGCCCAATTACAGCATCGATTTTTGTAGCACATACCATGATAAATTATACGTAGCTTGTACAAGGCAAATTAAAGTCTGTAGAATGGTTAGAGGGTTGAATAAAAGGAAACGAGGAACAGGGAAGAGAGAGGAGGGATGGATAATATATTTCACTAATAACACTTTCTGGTTTTGTTTTGTTTTTTTTTGGTGGGGGGAAGGGGAGCTTTTTTCCTCCTTGGGATTGGCTACTGATGAGGCTGCGTTTAGATTTGTAATACTAGATTTTATGCGCTAAGGGTAGTACGGGCCCGCTCAGGAGGACGATGCCCATAGCGGAAGAAATCCAAGATGGCTGATGGGCTAAGAAGGGGGGGGGGCGTCAGCCAATCGCCTGCCGTAAAACCCACGCTACCTATGGGTGTTACTACGTCATACATTATCGTCGTCGGTGCGCAAGGACTCTAAAATAAGCCGGATTCATTTAGCTTACCTGAATTGTTTCTGGGGCTCGTGGGTGTTATTTTGAGTAATGTGGATGGTGTGATACTCTCAGAGTGGTTTCAAATTAACACACTTCATTGTGTTGAAAAGTACTGAAGCAGGACAAAATAAATTATTATCAACCACAAACGAAAAGATAGCTTTGCTAATAGTTTCTTTTCAGTATAAGGGTCACCAGAGCGGCAGAGAGCATCTTTTTAAAATTTGATTTGATTATGTACGTCTAAAACTTAAGGATTCTAATGATGAACTATGAGCAGTGACTTCAAATAAACGTACGTGACCAAACGAATTCTTTCTGGACTGTAAAATAGAAATCAGTATAACTTTCCTTTCTAGACATACATATCAGTTTTTAGACTTGTTTTGGTATGCCCACACACAACGACCCCCTTTGATTATGTACGTCTAAAACTTGAGGATTCTAATGATGAACTATGAGCAGTGACTTCAAGTAAACGTACGTGACCAAACGAATTCTTTTCTGGACTGTAAAATGGGATCAGTATAATTTTCCTTTCTAGACATACATATCAGTTTTTAGACGTGTTTTGGTATGCCCACACATAACGACTCCCTTTGTCGTTATAAAATGTCTTTGAATCTGAGTGCCAAATTAACCGACTTCTCGCACATTTCTTCCATGGCTAAAACTTTTTATCTCTTAAGTTGTTTTCTAACGCTCTTATGTGGTTGTCATCAACGACTTTTAACGTTACTTTTGTTGAATTCCTCTCACGAGTTGGCTGTAATAGTACGCCTACATGTAAGTCCAAATGACTCCCTACATGTCATAGTACTTCAAGTTTGCTTCTCCTCTTCGTCTTCAACGAGTTTTTAGTTCACCTTCGCTATTCGGTTCTACTCTCCTCTCCGTACATGTACCAGCTATCTCTGTTGTCACCTGCGTACAACTATTCTCTACTCCCGAAAATTGCTTGTTTGAAAACCTTTACGTTGATAACTTCTTTCATAAAAAAATAAAGTCGAATAATTATAGCCCTCAAGCATCTACGATATGAAACAGATTGGTGCTCTTCAGTTGTGCTGAACTGCATGGATGGTGTTACAGAGTTATTGAGAATAATCTTTTATAGACACTGGCATCATCATTTTTTTCAAATCTGTGTTTGAAGTTTCCGACCCTTGCTTCTGTACGCTGTGCTTTCGTTATTCAAGTGGGTGTAAATAACACAGGCTCGTGATTCCTGAAAAATAATAATCTGTAAAAAATAGAACTCACAAAAGCAAGAAATAAAGATATGATTCGATGTTAAAATATTGACAAATCTCATGCTGACATCAAATCATAAAAATCCCCTATTGTTTTTTATTTTTGTATAAGGAAGATGACCAACGAAGGCGAAAATCTACAGCATCGCGCCATTTTACTTTCAGTGTGAATGTTGAATTAGTAAACCATACGAACATTCACTCCAAAAAGAAGTTCTTATATTTCTCTTTTTGTTCTTAGACGTTTCCGCTTTAAAATTTTTAGATTACGTTCTACCTCTTTGAGACTTGGAAACTATTGTTTTGGTTATATATACAAATAAACTTTTTCATAGTTTATCGCAAATGATTTTTAAGACGAAGAACAAAAATACATGCTTTTCTTTTAATTGATACGACTTGTTGGATTTCTTTTTGTTCCTTGATTACAAATTAATGCGACATCGTTTGAAAACATAGAAATCTGCGTGTGAACAACATATGAAAGAAAAAAATGTTGTATGACAAATATCTTTTAAAACATTTTGCACTATTTTGAAACAGAAACCAAAGCACTGCGATATCGTCGCGTTGTTTAAAAATAAATTGCAGTACGGTTAGGTGAATGACTCGAAGTACATTCTAATAGGGGGTTAATAGCTCTAGAATATTTATACAACCCAGAAACCGATAACATATTGATTAAAAATCTGACATGAGGCTGAAACTAAGGACGAGAAAATTGTCTATCATCTTAGACAATAATTATGTTGAACAGGGCATTTGAAATTGGATGCTTCTCAAAGGCTAAATATTTATAACACTTAAAAAATTATTTTCCAAATAGAACACTTCTTTGCCCTGGCGCGCACTTTTTTTATTTGAATAGACTGCCATGCTCCATTTAAATGATTTTCAGATGAAGGGAATGTTCTGAATTCTGGTCTCAAGCTATAATTAGGGATTGCCTTTTCTCATACCACTAATTATGACTTCAAACGAAACTTCAAAATGATTTACTACACACATGTCAAAAGGTATTTAGTGAACATAGATATTACGAAAATAATTTAATCTTGTTATTGGCTACATGCACAAAAAATGCCTTTTAGTTATGAATATTGAAGAAAATTTTCTTGTCACTACTTTTCCCTAAAAAATCTTAAAATATTTCCAGTTGCCTTTTTAATCATTTTAACATGAACGTTTTTTAGTACCTTGATCTTACGCAGCATTATTTTTCATTTCATTTCATTCGTAAACAGCTCGCCCTTTATGATACATAGGGAAAGGAATGCACCTTTAACAATTAATTATGAGTTTCTTAAAACTTGTTGGAATGATGTTTAAAAAAAGTTTCGGAGATCAAAGTTCTTCCAAAAATATAAGTCACAATTTATAGCCTACGATCTAAACTTCAATATTTTGGTTTGACTCTTTCGTATGGATTGTAGGGCTGATTAAGTACACAAAAAAGCTAAGAAGCAATAAATAAGAACTGGCTTTTGATTTTTTTGTATGAAACGTAGGACAGGCAAGAGCAAATTAGTATTAGCACTGTAAAAACCTCCTACGTTTTTAAATCAAATATAAAGCAACTAATGGTTCGAAAAGCGCAATAACTAGTATAGATAAAGGCAGAGCACGAATAACAATTTGAAAATAGAGAAAATAAGCCTTAAAACGAATAGGTTTCTTCTAAGTTGATGAAAAATTTATGTGAATGAACAAAAAATGAAAGAAAACATAAACAGGTTATGAAATGTTTATGAAGATGCGGCAGTTATTAAAAAGCGATATTATAAACAAAGCACATTTTTTAACCACACACAGCGAATAGAATACATAAAGTTCACATGTTGCGAACAATGAGGGGAAAATTTTACTTTGATGTATCCGAAAATTGATTCATCAGTAAATAGTACGAACTGAATAAAGAACAAGACTGATAAAAATAGAATCTGAATTAGGCAAATATTCGAACTATCCATTTACAATTTATTTGGAATTGACTGTAAGTAAATGCAAAGAAAAAGGTTCGCTATTAAAAACATATACAGATTCGATATATTCTGAGTTCCAAAACGTTTTGAAGTAAAACTACCATAAAACTGCAGAAAACTGATGAAGACACCATCACATGAAAATGATTTGGCAAAAAGTACAAAGCCAAGCAATTGTGCCGTGATTAAAGTAACCCTACTTTTATTGCCATAGTTTTTGCAAAGCAAATAAAACCGCATTTCACAATGATAAATTAGGAGCTTAACCTGCTTAATTTCCGCAATGATTTTTGTCAGATATAGCTTTGTAGAAACAGTTGATATCAGGCTTGAAAAGAGACCAATACGCCTATTTTAGTAGGATTTTCTTGCTTTATATTGTTGTGTATAATTATGTTAAAGGAGAACAGCGCCTTGTGACAGACGGTTTAGCCAAAAAATTCAGCTGCTATAAAATGCAAAGATGTGAAACCATCTAGAAAATGTGTCTAGGGTCTGACACAAAGCGGTTAACAAGAGTACTTGGAAATTCACCAGGGATAATAAAATATGCTGAGAAAGTACACAACAAACTTATAAATAATGCTAACAAGAAGCAGTCTCGTGATTTTCTTCTCCAAAGATTTTGTTGAAGCGATTTCGCCGAGTCTATTCTTGTAGTCATATAGAATCTAAGCAAACTATCTGTTACTAACCGATGTATTTATAATTATGTGCTCTTTCTGCTTTATACCAGGAAAAAACTGCTACTTGGAATAGCATATATATGTTTAAACACAAAATTGATCGAATTTATTGAGGCTGTGCACATTGCAAATATGTTGCATTTCGCTATCAAAATGGATGACGATCCCGGAAGTTAGAGTATAACTCTTTTGTGCTAACGTTCAATGTAGATCTACATAAATTAGGGTAACATTAATTTATTAAACAAAGCAGTTTTATTCGAACTTCCGGGAGCGTCCGGCATCTTGATAACGAGATGCTATATTTACGTAAAGCGCACAGCCTCGATAATTTCATTTTTCAAAAGTTCTGTCCATTTAGTTTTGACGCAAACTTTTTTTGTACGGTATTTCAAAAAGTGCTGAAAGTGTTGTAGTTCGCATCTTAATCATTCTATTGGAAAGACATTTTGAGCTGCTGAAGTTTTTTTTCACATCTTATTTCCATGATGGAAATTGTGTAATTATGGTTTTGTAAGAGAGGAGATTTAAGTGTTCATGTGGGTGGTTTTTTTTAAATTTTTTTTTTAGATCGGAGTTACCAGAGGTCTCCAAATACAGCGAACTATCCACTTCACGAGGGAAAAAAACAAGTCTTTCGCATTCATCGGAAGCTGAGTCTAATTTGTCTACTTGGGACTTGTTGAAGATGTGTTTTTTAAAAAGGCTGTCTTTTTACCAGTTTTTGCGGGATTAGCCTTTCTCAATATCATGCAATCTTTTTGTGTCTTACTTGTCCTTTCCTCTTTATGTTTGTCTCTGTCTTTCTCTCTGTCCCTTTCTCCAACGAGTTCTATTTTTAACCGCTTTATTATTCCTATTTCTTTTCAAAGCGTATAATCTCTCTCTTTATTCTCTCATCTGACTTAAAAAAATCATCTGACCTCTGTTTGTAGACGGAAATCACAAGTTAGGCCTCCAAACTTTTTTTTTTTCCTTTTTCCTCCATTTTTTGTAAATTATTCTCCTCTGTTTTGTTCCACTTCTTTCTTTCGCACTCTTGTTTTCTACATATTATAACTTTTTTATTATTTCCCTTTTTTCTATGTTGGCCCATACTTTTTCACCATCTTAGCATTTTTGTATGCATAGAGAGAAACTTGTTCAGGAGATTAGTAGGTGACTCTGCCATTTTAAAGTCTTCAAGAAATTCTCCCTATGAGACGAAAAACAAATGTTTACCTCCAATATACTGAAAAAAGATTAAGTAAGCTTTGGTCCGACCTATAGAAATAAACTACAAGAAATAACGTGTTGTAGCCAAATAAATCTAAAAAAATACTGAGTTAAAACCTTTTTCGGGGGGAAAAACCGTGAATTTTGAAAACTGAAAATACCCCAAAAAAGGCTGTTGAATTAACTTGACTTTGACTGCATATGCACCGGACACTGAAGCCTCGCCTGTTTCCCTTTAGAGTCACAGCAATCCATTTTTGTCTGTCGTGTCTCTTAAATTAGAATAGAATCCAGTGCGAGACAGAAAAACAAACAAAAGAAAACACCCAGTGAAACAGAAAAGACCAGGAAGTGACATTACAAAAGCTCTCACTATTCTGTACTTTACAATCAGTAGTCAACCCGACGCCAGCCGAAAGCGATCCAATTGCTGTACAAGCTGCCTTGCAGAGGTTTCCTAAGAGCTTTTCTGGGTTTATAAGCAGCTTCCAGATCTAACTGCTGTTCTCAACCTACACAATACAGTCCTTGCGGAACTGAGTTGACTTCTTGAGATAATTTTTTGTACGGAAAGTTCTCGGTGAAAAGTTCGTTGACATCTAGAACTAAAGGTTTAGTCAACTCTATTGACTATTCTTTTTTTGTTCATATTTTTAATTTTAAACGAACCTTAAAACATTACTCGTAAGGCGCTCTATTTTTCAACCGTTAGCAGACTCGTTTCCGCTGTCTTTTCCTTCTTTTTTACAACTTTTCTGGTATAATCCCTCTTATCTGTAAAGACGATAAGGGAGGTTTTCAGATAAACTGTGTTAATTGTTATCCCTGAGTTAACGCTTGTCCAAAGACTTTTATATCATTTAAAGAAACAAAATAAAAGACAACGAAAACAAAATACTTACATGGAGTTATTAATAGAAAGCACGAAAACTTTGATGTGGATCAAGTTTTTTTTTCCTAGAATTTAGCTATTAGTCCTATTGTTACTGCAAATTAAATTAATGCCAAAGATATAACATAACTACAAGCATTTTCTTCTAGGATTTTAATTTTCCAAATATTAAATCGAAATTCAAAATTCGCTCTCGTAGCGTTGTAACCAACTCAGCTCCACTGTTTTTACTTAAAGTCACTTGGACTAATACTTTGATCTTATTTACTTTTTCTGATACCATAATTCGATTACAGCTAGAGTAAATTTGTATTATCTATACGCATTGTTTATTTTGCCGACTTTCGGCTTTATGCCAGATTCCGAGGGGCTATCCACATTCAATTTATTAAACTTTACCTGGTGTTGTTGTCTCTTTTCTTAAACGCAAACAACATGGCATAACCGGATTACAATTGGCTTAAATGGCTCACTGACCATTGGTGCGTAAAACAATACGCTTACCTTAAACCAGTCTTCAGCACTTTGGTGTTGTTTTTCCCTGGTCCAAACCCACCGTTTTGCACTGATTCCATCCCACAACACCTTGGCTGGGTCAATTTCCGAAAGTAACCTGGTAGGATTCAGACGTTCTAGGAAAATAAAACAGGCTTTATTGACTTTTATTACCGAGCTGCCCTCGTTTGTTAGTCAACTCTGTGAACAATAATAGAACATTTACGCTAATGGCTTTATAGAAAGCTAATGTAAATTTAGAGAAAAATGAAAAATGTTCTAGTTTGTTGTTACCTTACAGCTATAGGTTATGAAGGGAGTTTGTGATTAAGAATATTTGCACCTTTAAAGTCATCCAAATAAAATAAAAGACTCAGTTTTTATTCACAATAAACTTAAAACCATATAAAAAGGGTGGGGGCATCGCTGTTGTAGTTTTGTTTCAAATCTGTGAGCAAATACTTACATAGTTTTTTTTTACTGTCTTTATAGTAAAACCGCTAGAAGAAATTATTTTAAAAAAGTGGTATCAATATCAATTCCAAGAACACTTGTACTTACTTAACGAAGAAAATAACTGTTCATTTAAGAGGTGAAAATCTAACTCTTACCACGAGAACGTTGTACATAGTTTTGGAACCAAGTCTAGTCTTGACTTGGATATAATTTGAGAGCCCTCATATCGAACCTACTCTTATTATGAGACTTATAGAGTGAGCACGACAGTTAACAACTAAACATGAAGAAACTCTCCTGAGGTCAGTGACCTAGCTGCTCATATTGTCCAGCAGAACACTTCATTCGGTTAATTGTTCATTGGAGACTTCAACTAAAGTCATTTCGCACTTAGATTAAGATTACTTCAAGACGGCCTGCATCGATAAGTGTGAAGCCTAATATTGATTCGGTCAACTGCAATTACTCCCCTCAATTAGACCTAGACAAGGAAATGTTACATGACCTATGTAGAGAAAAAGACTTTTATTATTCCCACTGTAAAAAACAACAACTACTACTACCAGAGATAATTTAAGTAGAGATGTCTCACTCCGAGTTTTTTGCTCTTTATTTGTATTAGGACGATTTTTGGATTATGTGCCTTGGTCATTACAGATTAACAGCCATATCCTTTAGATACAGTATAGTGCCAATCTGACGGTTTTACTATTTTTTTAACCAGTATTGCGCTCTTAAAATAGTTTTGAGTTACTATTTGGTATTATTTGTTATAATACTACTGTACCAGCACAATTTTCTATTTACTAAAACAAATTTTGGTAATT
>BMAT01011039.1:72127-86397 GCA_019649035.1 Elysia marginata
TACTACTACTACTACTACTACTACTACTACTATTGCTGCTGCTGCTCACTAGTGCTCAGGTGTGGTGTTATAAATTGGAAGCCGCCGCTAACATTTTACCCCTCGTTTAATCCGCCGACTGGATGAGCTTTGTCCTTACCCATAACTATAGCTATTTTTAGAGACGGCACAGATTAACAGGCAGAAAAGGGCATTTTACTACCGAGAAGGAAAGCTAGCTTGAAATGATTTCTAGTTGACAACAATGTTCATTGTTAAAACGATGTGTTTAAAAAGCATAGTGTAGGTGTTGACCGAGACACTGTTTAGATGATGCCTACAATTCTGTTCATTTGCTGGCTACAGCCGAAAATTGCATATTGTATCTGTATATCTGTTAAAGTAATTGCGTTATTTCTTCCTAAATATCTAAACTTTTTGACACTTAGAAAATATGAGATAGTAAAAAAAGGTTTTGGAACTTTAATGAAATTAATGCTTTGTTTACATGTTTTTCAATTATACCGAATTTGAATGTCAACTAAGGGTCTTATTTTAAGTTATTCTTTTTTAAATACAGGTATTTAATGCATTGAAACTTGGGGGAAATTTCGGGAAAGTTCGTAAACAATTTTCAATTTTTGTGCCCAAATGTTATGATTTATAGCTCAAAATTTGAGATTTCTTTTGTGTAATAAAGTTCCCAATAAAAATTGTTTTCTTAATATTTATTTTATGGAATTGTGGGGAAGTGGGACGGGGAAGAAGGAATGACAAGTAAAACCCTTTTTACGAGTGTAGGATAATAGAGACTTTTGCTGGATCCATTGATTCGCTCAACTTGGTAAAAAAAATGGAGAAAAATTGAAAAAAAATCATCCATATCTGCCCTAGTTTTTAATATAACTAATTTTGTCTATAGGGTTTCAATGGACAGCAAAAAATTTTTGACAACGAAAAGTTCAATGCGCTCACTTTGATTTTTCATCACACAACATTTAAGGACACACTGCTATCCAGAATCTCTCTAAAATTTATGTTAAAACAGAGTTCTGTTAGGGGTCAGGCACTGGCATTGAAATGGGGGTTTGACACACACCAATTGGCGTCTTGGTCTAACGGTACGCACTCGACCGTCGAACCAAAAGTTCTGGGGTTCGCATCCCAGGTTCTGTAAACAGACTTTTAGTCCTTGAGAAAGGCTGCTTATATAATTTTCTTTGCCGCACTTAGGACTTAAATAAGTACTTGGCTACGGGCAATGAAAGATCTTGTCAGAGTACGATGGTGTTGCACTTTTATGTCTGCTGTTCTATGATTTCGGCAGGATAATTTGATTAGTATTAGCTTGTCGGGGAACCCATGTAAAGTGCATAGAGCCTCAATGACAAGGCGCTCTGTATAAACTCTCTTTATCTATCTTTATCCTATTTCGTGCTTGAGTAAATAAAAAAATAGATCTGGTCAGGTTTTTCTCCCTCGGTAAATTCCAAGATATGGAAGAAGGTAAAACCTCGATTATAAAATGCATTTAATCACCAAAACATTTGAATATGTATTCATAGGGTGCTGTTGATTTAAAATCGAATTATTATGTTTTTTTAATTTTTGGAAAAAAAATTTCTTGATATATTTTACTTGTTAATTTTTAAAAAAAATCCATTGTAATTTACAAATTTTTTACATGACTTATTATTCTACTCTAAAGTAGAATATATTTTCCAAAAAAACTTTCCTATAAATACTTTTTCTTGTCTGCAGACTTAATTTAGCTAGGAATTTTACCTGTCTTAAAACCGTGTCACTTGCCAAGTTAAGAGTACGTTTGTTCTTCGTGTATTAAGTTTTTCATTCAATTTTAAACACCGTTTGAATTTGTTGGTTATCGCTTTTTTGCGTCTACCAGTCAGCTGTAATAGAATTCCCCTAAAACTCACTGTTTTGGAATTTAGCACATCAACAACAGCAAAGAGGAACAGCAAATTGAGCGTGGGAACTGACACTTTCCTGTCACTAAAATAAAAAAAAATGTATATCAGGAAACTCTTTTCGTACCAGCTCATTAACTGTCTATCAACCCATCTCTACAACGACTATTATTGTTATCTTTATGTTGCGCTGAACGTGTTTGTGAAAGTACGAGTTCACAGTCTTTTTATGCAGCAATAGATGTGTAGGTAGGGAAAAAAAGAAACCTTTGTTAAAAGTCGTAACAAATATGAGCAGGTGAATTACTGAAACAAGGCTAAGTTTCAAAATATTTTTTTTTGCTTCTAACTTCTCTTTAGGTTCTCTCGGTTAGGTCTTCAACAGACAGATACCAAGTAGAGAACAGCAGCAGGGGAGAAGGGGAATATTCCTTATAAAGTGGAACTTTTCAAGACATTCATGAGTAGATCCGTTAAATGTGCAGCAAGATGCTGTATTGGTAATGCGTGAATCGATCACAATCATTTCGCTTTTTTTACAAAAGAAGAAGTGCAAAACTAGTTTACTAATACCCAAATTGTAAGATGCAATATTCCCTTATAATATGTATTCTTGATTTCTCAAAGCAACCCAGATTGATTCTATGTAGACAAATTATCAAAATCAACTTACTGCTATAGCTACACGCTATTTAATATTCTGCAGCTGTCGACATAACGGAAACTGAGGAGAGATTGCAAAGACATGCAATGTGAGAGACAATCCTGTTCAATATAGAAATTTCCATTTGATCAAAGGAAGCAAGTATTTTGTATAATGGGTAGATGATAGTTCATTCATACGTTTTGATGTTGTTGCCATTTTGCGTTTGCCTTTCCTCAAATATTCTACACCATACTTCAGAGATTCCCAAGCTAACCTTCTGTGTGGTGCAGTTTGCTATTTCTAATAGGCGTTTTTTTCTTCGTTCTCTTTTTAAGTTCGTGCGCCATCGCTCTAGATTCTGGCCACCGACATTTATACCTAACGTTTTAGATAGTCAACTTTCTATATACTGAAAGCTTCTACCTCGATTTCTGTACGAGCAATCTCTAAGTATTATTAACCTCTTTGTCTCTGACTGCATGGTGTACTGCCCTGCGTCTCTTACGCCATCTCCTTCACTTTCATCGCTGTGTGTCTATCTCTTTACCTTTATCTGTACTTTTATAACTCTACCATCCCTCTCTTTGTATTTCTAAAAAATAAAAGGGATTGAAAAAGTAAGTTCACGCCTTTTGACATTTACATTTGGCATTCTAAGCTCCTTGCAATAATAAGCTTATATTCCGAAGAGAAAACAAAACAAACGTTAAAAAAATAACATTCATCGAGGGGCACACCTGAAGAGATGTCGTGATAAAGATGGATGAGGTGTAGGGCCTAACCCATCTCGTGCAAGATGAAATTACCTGGGTACATCCCCGCAATGCAGTCTCGGATGATAGCTGGCAGCATTATTTCATCCCCTTTTTAATATATTACTTAGGTAATGGAGTATGACATGCACTATGCATCATTACAAGTCTCATCGCGCTTGACTGCAAGTCACAAAAATAGACTTCCATCAACAATGTAATGTACACGTAAATACTTTCTAAGTCAGTGGAAGAGAGAAAGCTCGCAGAATAGTAGGAAAGGTTGAAAAAATCCTAGCAAAGAGTACAGAGCACAGGATCAGAGTATGTCAAAATATTGCGCTCTGTGAGTATTGTGTTTTTAGTGCAGATGTAAAGGGGGTGGGTATTATGCGAAGAAAAGTAGACCCTTTTTATTTTGTTTTTATTTTACTCCTTAAATATTCATTTTAGTCTTATAGGTTATGATCAATATTGATAGATACAGTTTTTTACTTTCATTTTTGTATGTGATTTAACTTTTCATCTTTGCTGCTGCTGCTATCAATACTTTCTGAAAGTTTAATTTTTACATTCATGACAGACATACTGGCTTTGTCTTACCTGCTGCACACCTCATTGTCATCCATTTTATTTTCCCATCTCCAATAAAAAATTTGCATTACAAAATGCTGTAGGTGCATAATGATTTTAAACTTTTTTGAAGATTTTTCTTTTTTTCCCCAACAAATCAAATATCATACCTCGTAAAATAATGTCGTAACAGCTTTTGCAAATGTCGAAACATCCTTAACAGCTTTGTCCTAACTTTAGAAAAATAATAATATGTATCAACTTAGCATAAACTATTTTTCTCTCAATGAAAATAATTTTTAGAAAAAACACAGCCACATAAACCTTGAAAAGTTGCTTTTAGTAAGAATTGGTCTTCGAGTTAAAAATTAACGTTTGCAAATAAAAATTGAATAACCAAATTTTGTTTGAAACTGCATTTTTATGCATACATTTTTATTAATATGGGACAAAAATGCTATATTATAGCAGTAATTCTCTGGCCGGAATGCAACCCCTGTTTTACAATGCAGGTGTAAAAATTCGAATTTTAAAATCCAGCTCTGTCCTGTTATTGCAGTCTAGATACAAAAGCAAATTATGCCAAAAGCTAGTTTAAGGGTGATTAAATCTCTAAAATGTTGTAGACAGAGAAGATTATACTTATGCTATATTCTAAACACCATACGTAAAGTTATAACTTTTTTTATAAAGAAATATCGGCCTCGAGCAGAAAGACAATGAAAAGGTAACCCCTAAGCCTTTCCCAGGATCTGCTATTTCTGCAAAGGAAATAGTTGCTAATATAGCAAACAGTTAGACCCAGGCACCAAGGAACACATAATTGATTTCTCGCATATTTGCAGCGAACCTGAACCTCAAGCAACCATATGAGCAAGTGAAAGATGCATTGTTATTTATTCCATCATTGTGTTGGTACAGCGACTTGACTGCACCACTTGAGAGCGCGCTTCAGGCATTCATGGATCATTTCGATCAAAGAAAAGATTATAACTTTGAAGTTTGGGGCAACCTCAGGTTAAGTATAAAAAGAAACATATTATAATTAAGAGTTGAAAACAGGGCAAAAAATGGGAAAAAGTCAAAAGATGGAGACATAAAAATGAAACATGAATGTGATTTGGCATAAAGCTGGTTCAAGGTAAACAAAAAAGTCATTATTATTGGTGAGTTAAAACAGGGCTTACGATTATCATCATTCGTTTTAGTTGCAGTTGTTTTTACAATTTATTTACGACTTGCAAAAAACTGAACGCGTAATTTTCTAGGTCTTTGTTAGGTTCATACTTCAAGAAGTTGTGCTGCTTTGGGGAGCCTTTCTGTTTTCTAGAGATGTGTGATGCGCAATAACCTAAAAAAGAACCCCGTTTCATTAATAATCATCATACTTCTTATGATATAAATATGCCATAATTATGGGGGACTGAGGCATATATTTGAGTCTTTATTTCCATTTGGTTTAAATATATATTGATATGTTTTCCTGGTTAATCACGTGGTCCATGTAAAAATTAACACAACGATATATTACGTACAAACAGCTACACGTACCTCTGCGCTGCGGGGAGAATCTTTGAATGAAATCTGTGACACCATGTGTTTCTTACGATCTAGATTCTGTATTGTCTTGCTAGTTTTTTTGATTTAAGTCACTTGGCGAAGAAAATTCAGGGCTTATGGACTCGTCATACGAGTCATCTTTATAAATAGTTCACTTCTGTCGTCGAACCCTGTGCACAGACATTCGGTACATTTTGTTTAGGTTGAGGCCAAGGCCATCGCACTAGGTTACGGCGTTTGGGAGTCTGTGATTAGTACAAGGTTAGTGGAACAAAATTTATTTTCGGAAAAAAAATCCAAATATCTATTTCGTTAAAATCCAGTAATGCATAGTATTTTGCTTCACGGAGTCCCATAATGTTAGTGATATTTCAACGGCCATGGGAAAATCTCTGTGTCATTTCACGTAATAGCTATATTTAATTTAACATCATATCTTGACAGTTAAATATCTCTCTCTCTCTCTCTCTCTCTCTCTCTCTCTCTCTCCCCTTATGTAATCATCAATGTTTGCCTGTCTTTTTAATTTCTTTCTACCTTTCTTTCCTTTCTCTTTTTTCTGTCTTTTTGCTTTTTTCAGTCTGTTTACCCAACGGTCACTCATTCTGTCTGACCCCCTCCCCCCCTTTTGCCTCTCTCTCTCTCTCTCTCTCTCGACGTCAGTTTTTCCATACTCCTATCTATGTGTCTCCACCTCTTTTGTTTCTCCCTATCCCTTTCAATTTCTCTCGCCCTCATTAGCCTGTTACAGTCTCTCTATCCTCGCCTACGCAAAAAAGCTTCTTTCATTGATACTGTTTTAGGTATCTCTCTCTATATCTTATGAACATCTTTATTTCTATCCAGTCACCTATTGGGTTCATCGACCTTCTGGCACTCGCAGATACATCGACTTCCGGCCATGTGCATCACCAGCCAAAGTTCCTGGTACCAGCATTCTCTGGCTATCGATTAATCGATGTTCCGATTGGTTGACCAAACATTATTATAGAATATAGGTCACTGCCAGGACCAACGCGTGCAGAGGCTTAGTAATAGAGACCTTTAGCACACGCACCGTGTCTCACTACGCGTACGTGAAAATCGGGAAAGCAGATTGAGGAAACTATAAAAATAATGAAACCAGTTTCTAAAAATAGACCCACAGACGTTCGCGTCATACTCACGCGTTGCTGCTTAAAGTCTGTAATGTCATTAGTGGGCCCAGAACAAAGCGCAAGGTTGATAAGTTCAATGGCAAACTGTGTCCTTAAGAATAGAGAAGTGCCTTAGTACTAGTGTGCTGATGAATAAGGCTTTGAAAAATGCGAAGAGGTATGCATTTTTTATATATTTTTTTGTTTGGACTGAAGTGTGCTTTAAAAGGTAGAGTGCTCCAGGGTCAAATTGTGCTAGGGTAAGAAACGGAAATGAGTTATAAAGAAATTAATGGTTTAAAAATTGAGGAATTAAAGACAAAGTTGGAATACAATCAGAGTATTAGAACCAAAACTACCGAACTAATGCCTACCTAGTACTGGAGTAGGACTGTAGCTCATGAGCCCCTACCATTACTTATAATTACTATGGAAAAGTATAATGGCTAAATTTTATCGCACGATCTGAATTCTCTACACAATTTTGCAAAAGTAAAATCGAGTTGGTTATGATTTAGGATTATTTTAGGAATGGCAGGTTCTGATATATATGTATACAATAAAACTGCAATGCTCATTTCTCACTCCAGAAAATAAACATTACGCGATAAGTTTTACTTCAAGGTTAGACCTTAATTATTCGATTTCATTTTTTAAGTAGAAGACACACAACGGAAAACTTTAAAAGACGGCTAGTTATCCTGCTAGATGTATCCACTCACGACATGCACAAGTCACCAATGTCTGAGTAGTAGATGGCTTAAATACCCACGGCAGGATGTACTCTAAAAGTCAAATTGTCTCAATGCGCATCATCAAACCAATTTCAAAAGTGTATGGAGTAGTTTATTTTGCACTTTCTAGTAATCTGGAGCGTTAGGTATTTTTTTCTAAGAACTCAAAACAAAATATAAGTTATTATGCTATCATTGATGATAGAATCTTAAATGGGTTGACTGCACAAAGACAACGCTACGCTGTTGAAATCGAATTCTTTGTTGCTGTGTATTGGTGATGGCTTTTCAAAAGCACAAATAATTAACCTCACTTTTTCTGAATGCATCTCTATGTCACAAATTTAAAGATATTTCAAAGGCCAATGATTTTAGAGTGCAGAATATTTTTTTTTTCTTTTCAAAATTTAAAGATAAAATGCGTACCCAAAAAAAAAACCAACAAAAAAACAAACTTTTTCAAATTAATTTACCCTTTATTCTTCTTCATCTCTAACTTGCGTAGGTAAAATTAGACAAATTAAATGAACTGACATTTGGATTGATTGAATAGCATGCGCGTTAAAGATACTTAAAATAACTTTGGTAAATCTTTATGGATAATTATTTTTTGTTATTCTGAAATATTTTGATTCAGTGGAAGGTAGGTGTGAAGTCTAAGAAAAATGTAACCCATGCAGAGCGGTCTCCTATCCTACATGATCGTCCACATTAAAAAAAAAACTTTTTTCGGCAAGCAAAATTTATGCATATTTTAAACAAATTAATCGATGTCAATATTCAATGTCTTGAAACTATGACCATTCTTTCTTTCATAGACTTTCATATGATAAATAGTAACATTTTAGCTACATGTAAAATGAACAAAAGTTTAAAAATATTATTTGAAAAATTTGTAGGGGCCCTGCAAAATGAGTCTTCAGGTTCAATCTTGTAATAGGGAGTTTAAATTTTATATGATTGTCGAAAAAAAGTGTTATTGAAGCCGATTACAAATATTATAAAGATGCCTTAATTAATTAAGTTTTGGATTATTGCACCCGAGAGACACGGAATCTAGGTGGCCTAGTTTTCAAAACATGTAGAAAGTTAGACTTAAGTTTTTCATAGCACTAAAGCCAATAGGATGTTTCTGTGTGTTAACAAACTTCAAATCACATTGTAAACATTTGTTTCCGATGATCCTATCAGTGGATATGATAAAAAAACATCACAAGCTTTCGAATTATGCAAAATCATGCCTGAGTACAAACGTGACAAACTTGTAAATACCAATTTTCAGTAATCAGCTGACACGCTACGTAGACTCATCTTGTGTGAACGCTACGTAAAAACAGGAGCATAAAAAGTCTCATTTGATTAAATGGTGTCTCATAAAGAACAACAAAAAATGAAGTTTACACGACATCGCTAGGAGGAGGATGCTCTGGGGAATAGGTTTTATTTCTAGAACTTATAAAAACACTGCACATTATCTTGTGTCCAAGTATGCTTGAAAGTATGTATGTAAAGCACCTGGACACACTTATGTTTTGTTGTGATGGTGTACCTAAGTATGTAATTGAAAGTATGTATGTAAAGCGCTTAGAGCTAACACCTGTTGGAATAGGCGCTATATAAAAAGCCGTTATTAATATTATTATTATTATTGTTATTATTATTATTATTATTATTATTATTATTATTATTATTATTATTATTATTATGTTACAACGAACACAAGTGACATTTCAATGTTGTTGACTAAAAAAACCAAGTCTTCTACTATTACTTTGTTCCAGTTTTCATTCTCTCCAGAAAATGTCCGTCTTCCCCATGAAATTTACTGGGTAAATTTTATCGGAATTTAATAATAAAATACTATAACTTTTTGGGTTAAGTTTAGACCATCATTTTCTTAAGTTCGTCCATAGCGGGTGGCGAACAGAAAGAAAGCCTTGAGAAGTTATAGTGTATTGCCTGAATTGCTGAAAAAGGCTTAAACTATCTGTACGTTCACTAGATCGTATCCTCCACTCATCCTATCTTCATGGATCAATAAATAAGTCAATTATTTTTTTGTACATGCAGATGGAAAGCGTCATCACTTTTGATGATGTCGGCCCGTTCTAGATGAGATCAAAGCAACGCCCGATCGATTTTGTTCTTGTGCCTTGACGGTCGAGAGATGGAAATCTCCATAATGATAATCACTTTGATCTTCTTCTTTTGATTCATTTTCAAATAGAGTTTCCGTAGATTTCTCTCGCTTTTGATATGCTGTAGGCTTTTCAACTTTCACAACACAGTCGGCTAACGTTATTCGGATGTAAGCTAAAGCTTTATCAAACTAATTATTTTCTAATGTGATCGAGATATATTAAAATAAGTTGAAATCTTTAACATTGAAAATAAAAAAAATACGTTTGAGAAATGATACACGTCTTATTCTCTTAACGATTTATGCTTGGAAACAAAGAAAAATTGTCTTGGCCTTAACTGAAGAGCTATTGGTGGTTTCAAAAGCAGATAAGAGAATGAAGTCGGTAATTAAAACCCCATTGGCTTGTGGTTCCAAGATTTCAGTCATTGGCTTAAAATAGATAGAAAGCCAACTCTTTTTCCCCATTGCTTTTTGTTTGCTGATTTCAAAGACAATACCCAGAATATGACTTTATCAAAAGTAGAGGTCAGAGTCCAAATGGATATATTAAAACATCTACTAAAACCTAAAAAAAAATGAATAAGATAAGACGAAACTATCACTGTTATGTTGCATACATAACCATTACACAGTTTATTTCGTCGTGAAATTTCAAACTTCAAATCCACTTTCAAAATACTGTAAAATGGCAATGTTAATATGTGCCGAAAATAGATATTTGAATACAGGCATCACTAATTGTTTACACTAATATAGGCCGCGATATCGCTGTAAATATTAATACTTTTGTTGGAGATGAGATGGAAATTATTCAACCAAAGTATATAGATAGTCGCTTGACACATTTTTTTTTAAAAAAGGAAAAACAGAAGAACTGCAAAAACTCAGTATCTTCCATTGCGCAAAAGTTAAATAGATTCACACCATCTATTTTTAAAAGAAGTTTGGTGATACAGCACCAGATATAATATTAATGGACATAAACGCTTTCTATGCCGGGCAGGTGGGCCGGCCCTTATCTCAGTGAATTTAAACTCAGATTCTGTCCGTTCATGGACCCTCTGTTGAGACTGCTTGAGTTTTCACAAGGTTGATTACAGTGTAAATAAAACCACTCCCAAGATGGACATGCAATTTCTCTCTCGTTGCAGAGGAAACTTCTTTACCAGTCCCAAATTGCAAGTGTTAAGGTACAAAACGAAAACAATACAATCAGTTAAATCTAAAAGCAGACTACAAGCATCCTGAAAAGCGAAGATAATAATAATAAAAATCAATTATTACCTTAATGGTACGAAGACTAAAAAAATAAAAAACAAAAGGTTAATCAAAACGATCTATAACCATGGGCAAAGCCATTTAAAGCAATTTTTTCAATAAATTCTTAATTTTAAAGTTATTTGGTGTCAAATCTAGAATGTACAGCTGATATTAAAATTTTTTTAAAACCAAAAGTGCAAAATCGATAATTTTGACCCCAGTCACTATTAAACTGTGTCTGACCCCCTTAAAGGCTGAAGGATAGATATCCAAAGTGGGGAAAAATTGGCATGAAACTTATCATCAGAGTCCATTGTGATGTATAAAACGTCAATGCAAGAACAGCCTATGCTGAATTTTCACAAATGCATCACGGTAAGAAAAAATAAGTTCCAGAGTCGTCTTGCAACAGGTTTGTACTGCATATTTGTCTGTGTCAAAAAAACCCCCCCATAAAAAACTAGGTCTTGAAATTTGTATTAGACACTAAATTTTTCTTTCTGTATCTGCCACCGTATAACACAAAAAAGATTGAAGGGTACTCGTGTCTGTTTAAAATCTCTTTCTGCATGAAAAGGACTTACTTTAAGACGAGGCATATATTTTAAAATTGAACTGAATAGTATCAGCAGAAATAATGTAATCTCATATCATCAAAACATTATATATTAATTTTAACCTATCATCTGTAGGTTTCTATCTTAATCGCATATACGAAATGAAAAAAATGACAATTAAGTTTTCCTGTTTAAACCAAATATCTGTTGTCTGTCTCGCTTTCTACTTGTCTTAATGCTTTATTTCGATGTCTGCAGCTAAAAAGCCTGGTACTAATACCGCCCACTGCTTTCTGTCTCCATTTCTCTCTGTCTCTGATTGAATTCGTTCTACTTCCGTTTCATCGGAAACGTTGTGAAATCAAGCAGACAGGAAACCTACGCGGAAGCACAGAATTACCACTAAGACCTTCCTGTCTGAGCCAATTTCGACGCCCATTTCTGCGTGATAGGGCGGTGTTATCAGATCGATTGCTAGGCCGCTCTCCTGCCGACGTCCGCAAGCTTTCACTTTTGTGGCTTTCGCAAAGCAATGCATAATGGATTTGTAGCTATTCAATTTGCTTTTCAATACGTCAACAATGAATACAGTTTTGGACAAACAGCGGCTATATCATATAATATATTATTTTATACTGAGCCACGGAAGGGACCGAAGCCTATCTTTCGCTTCGTGCAGCATGCACAACCACTTCGTGTCCCAACACCAGGAACTTTAACATTTCTTTATTCAATTTACATGACTAAAAGAAAAAAAAGATAAAAAAGGATAAAAACACTATAAACTGGAATTTTTTTCTTTTGCAGACTTTGATCTTTTAGTCTTATCTCTCCAAATAGATGTACTACAAGTAGTTTTAGTCTCAGGAGTATTTGAATACGTCTAAACTTTTCGTTTTACATGCAATGAATCTGACCTATTACTATCCGGAAATAGTCACATGATATATGGGGTCAACAAACCGCCTTTAGGCGGATTTTATTTGGGGTACTGTTTGGGATGTTGTTTAGAGTCACTTTAAACAGCCTTAGTTAGACTAGATCTAGATGATTTTTAAAAAAAACGACACCAATCAAGTTTCCATCCTTGGACTCGAACCTTGGTCAGCTTTTCATAGCATTTTATGAAATCCCCATTTTTCTTGATACTTTCTAGGCAAAAATCCCTTCTCTAATCTTGCCTTGGGACTGGGACTGGGGGTATCGGTGTTGACTGGCTTTCATACATCATTCGGTAGATCTAGATCTAGAACAGAATGACAGAAACGTTGTCACTCAAATTTGTTATCCCATAATAATTACTTTCAGTGTGCTTTATAGCCGTGAAAGATATAATTAATCTAAGTATTTCTTTTACATGCAAAAAGACTAGATCTAGATATGTATACGAGCCCGAATATAAAATCTTCAGCCTATCTCCAAGAGGCAAAAAAAAATCAAGTGACATTAACTACATAGTATCTAACCCAACCAGCACCCCAAATGAAATCCGCCATTACTATTCATACCAACCAATGAAATGCTGCTACTTTTCTAGACCTATCGGCACTCGCGTGACATAAAATTAAACATGGAACGGCGGGAATCCGAAAGAGATTATTGAATGGTAACCCCCGCTGACCCCAAGACCCAGGTGACATTTTGGAGATATAGGTCAAATTCATTGGCGAAACCATTGTATTTTCACATTAATATATTTTCCAAAGTCTAGATTGTGTAAATTTTAATTGAACGGGAAAGAATAGCAACAATGGCTCTTGGTTTTTAGCGATTATTTTTTTCACAAAATTCAAACTTTCTTTTCAAAGAATGACAATTATATTTAAGATCTTTGAATGTAAAATGCGATATTCGACTGATTTTGACAATGCTAAGACGTCAAATTTCTGTCGATATACCTTCAAAGGATGTATTTTAAAAAATCTCTTTAGTTAAGAGAAATAATAAAATGCCTGCGCAAAAAAATGACATGTTTTCTTATTTAACTTCACTATTAATGTTACTGATTTTTGCCATTTATGTCGTATTTGTCATTTGTAATTGTTAACCTTGTTAACTAATACAGAACGGCAATGGGAAATAGGAGAGATACTATATGAGCTTTTTAATGTGTTTTAATCTTTTTATCATTTAAAATTATTCTACATGAAGGTCTAGATCTATGACAAATGTGTGTGTCCAAAGCAGATAAGGCATCTTACATAGTGCACTGATTCACCAGAATGTTTTAAATTTAAAATTTTTCTTTCAATAATAACATCTTCTATTTTTAAGAATGCAAGATAGATCTAGATCTAGAGATTCTAGACCTGAGAGATCTACATTCTGTTAAAAAAGCCGAAACTACAATGATGAGAACCAGATCAAAATACTATTAAGAGGTATAATCTAGATCTAGAAATGTAACTTAAATACTTGACTGGGATTTAAATTTAATAATAGTTCTAGATCAAGGTCTAAATCTAGGCGTCTAGTTAAGATAGATCTACAATTCTATGAGATAAAATCATAGATTAGATTCTAGACTCGGTCTTGAGAAATCTACATTCTGTTCAAAAGGCCGAAGCAACAATGATAAAAATCCAGACCAATAAGTTATTAAGAGCTCTAATCTACAAAGATAACCAAAATATCCATATGGGTTTAAAACTTTATGGAGATCTATATATCAGTAATGGTTGATGGCTATCAGGTGATTGGCTCTGATACCTCCTATCCAATGGCGTTTTTTTTTCTTTCGAAAGTAAACCTTCAAGTTTTTTCTAACCTAGAAAAATATTGCTTACAACAAAGTAAACGAATCACATTTTCAATTTTGGTTCTACAAAAAAAAAAAACACCCCCCCCCCCATAAACCTTAAACTCAAAGTTCTTACTATTGTACAGCAAATTTGTAAGGACATTCTGGTGAAAACTTTATCAAAATCGGCGCACTTTCACCACACAAAATTTGCAGTCATAAAATAGAGATAAGATATTTTCTATATATATAATTGGATAAA
>BMAT01011040.1:0-11893 GCA_019649035.1 Elysia marginata
TCCAAAGTTGTTTGTTTTTTCGGTATTCACATTTCTTTTTACAAATATTTTGCAGTCATATATTTTGAGAACTACTGTAAGTTTAGGGTTTGAATCATCTCACAGGCAAGCATTTTCTAGCCATTTTTACTCATGTGTATCGCAAACACTGCTTTTTCCACACCTTAAATCTTTCAGTCATTACTGAATGCATAGTGGCTACTTTCACTATTTATCAAGTGAGCATTCACAGATGCCTCTTACAACTGATTTAAAGTAAACCTTGTCAGTCATGTGAAGTGATTGCTGTTCCATTTTGTATGCATCTCATCGTTAGATTTTAAATTTTTATTTTACTTGAATCTTTGGAAAACTTCAAGCTGGCTTCAATTTTCTTTCACACAACCTCTCTTTTGTTTTCGCCAGAACTGCAACCAAGAGTGCGTGGCTGGTTACTTGCCTCAATGGACGGTAAACTCACAGGAATGATTCCAGCTAACTATGTCAAGATTCTTGGCAAGAGAAGGGGCACAAAGAAAACCAGCTCATCTCAGCCGGCGCCCCAGTCCCAAGCAATCTCTCACTCAGCCAGCACCCCTGCTCTGTCACAAGCCCAGTGGGGCAACTCAAATTCTTATCACCCATCTATTCCGTCAGCTTCCGAAAACCAGTTTGAAACAGCTTTCTCTGTGCCTTTTCAAGAATCCAGTACCATTCCTGCGTCATCCAACATCAATAACAGTGTCAATGACAAAGATGCCTCTGATATTTTGAGTGATTCCCAAAAGTGATTTATTACAGAACACTTTGTCTTAGTTCTAACTTCTCAGGCATTTTCCTTCTGACTTTTTTTTTTTTTTGGAGGAGGGAAGGTCCTTTATGTCTTTGATTTGAAAAAATTGCAGCGCACCCATTTCAGTATTCATTTCTTTTTTGCAATGTATAAATTTGGCAGTCCATGCTTTTTATCTACTCAGGTGGTGTGCAGTGTCCTATTTCTAGAGGAAATTTGAAGATTGCAATCATTTTATGACAGGTGCATTTTTATACCTTTATTATTTGTGAACATGGCATCTGCCAGATCTTTTAGTTTTGTGGATGTTATATGGTAAAAATTTACTGAGTTAAGCAGTTAAATTCAAAGAAAAAATTACACCAATTTTTAACGTTGCACTGCTTACTTATCAATTACATACCGGATTCGGGGAAAGATGCCAGTTTTCATAAAAAAACATTTTTTTTCTTTTCTCATGTTTAATTTTTCAGCCAGTTGACAGAAAATTCCCATTTTTTTCATGTTTCTACTGTGACCATTTTAGAGGAGGAAATTTTGAAAATCTGATTCCACCTGCTTCTATTTCTCATATATATTTGAAACCAGAGAAACTTAAGTAATGTTGAAGCAAGCTATATTTATCTAGTAAAAATGAAGGAGGTTACCGTTTCAATAATAATTGCATTGCATATGAGGAATATGATATATACATAAAAAATCTAGGATCATGCCCCTTTTGTGATTAGACTGCCTGCATTGTTCTGTCTTGGCATCAGAGTTACAGTGTCAAGGAAATTCCATTGCCAGACTTGCACTCGATGTTAATGAATCAGATACAGCAGCTTTTGCATTATGAAGTAATGTATTGATGTTATGAACAATTTGTTATTCTGAGCTTCCTAACCTTAAAAATTGCATTAAATTATCAAAATTTCAGGGTAGACATTAGAACCTCTTTTGATTTAAAATGTCCTAGAACCAGTCAAAATAAGTCTTAAGATGAAATTGGGAAAAGTGAGATATTGGCATCACACAAAAACTTAATTTCTCTACAACAAGCAGAACAGCTCCATCATGCTTCTGTCTGAAATTCCAGCCATTTAAAGTCGTCATGGTTAGGACTTGTAAAATTCCAGGAAGGGGAGAAGATTGAGTTTTAAGTTTAAATTTAAAGAACTATGAAGGTGTTCAATCCTTAGCAATCATACCAGTTAAAATCAAACACATAAAACACGAACTTTCAAGATGAATCAGGTGTGAAAACTGTTCAGAAATGATTTTAGCATCCATATCTAAAATTTTAAAAAAATTGACTCAATAATACCCTTTACACTTTGAAAGCCTAGATTTCAGAACTAGGTCTTGCAACTTAAGACTCATTTTGATAGAATGCAAGACATATAGAAAAAAGAGTAATAAATGTACTTTTAAAAAGTGTTTTGTAAACTTTCCTACATCCGACTTATTTGCAGTGAATGTGAGGCATATTGATTATTATACGTGAATTTTCTTCACATACCAAAATGAATATTGAAAATGATGCAGCAAATGCCATATCGGTAAAATGGCTGTAATCTTTAGGAATGTAAAATTTTTAACTTGAAGTAGGAAAGTCATTGTACAAACATAGAGTCAATATCCCTGTTTGTATTATCTTTCGGAAAAAGAAATTTAAATTCATCAAATTAAGAAACATGGCTACCTAGGACATGTGATACAAGAGTACATTAAAATGGAATATTTAAGATGTGAGGAATGGTGACCCAATGGGTATGATAGCTACTCTAAAGCCAAGGCTCAATCCCCAGTCCTGGTAGATTTTTTAGTCCCTCATCTGTGTCCAGCAAACACTAATTCGATTGCTAGGTTTTATGAGACTTAGCTAAAGTAAAGGGGTGGGGAAAGCAATGGCAAACCACCTTAGTATGCCTTTGCCAGAATAGTAAGTACCCTTCTTCTTTTTTTCCCAAATCCTGTATTCAGTATATGACTATCCTTCTATGCAAGGTAATCCATGAATTAAATATGAAGAAAATTGTTTTAAATTTTTTTCCTCTTACAGTAAATTTGTAATTTAGAGAAGCTCTAGTGCAGAAGAAGCACATAGATGATGTAAAAGAATATCATTCAGGAAGGACTCTGTGATTTACCACATCTTATGATTTAAGATAGCTATGAAGAAATATCCAAAACCTGTCCTTGTTAACTCATATTTCATAGCATGCCTACAGTTAACCTTTTGGCGATGAAATTTTGGATAATTTTTGTTAAAATATATTGATGTAGGGGTGGTGTTGTTTTAAAATTGTAAATTGTTATTGATAATTGTGATTACCATAATGTCTTTTCTCCCTAAAAGTAAAACCTTAAAATGTTTTGATTTATTTCATTTTTTGTTATTGTTTAAAAGGTTTTGCAAAGGCTAAACTTCATGTATCTTACCAATATGGAACCAACGAAAGAATAGAAACAAAAGAAAAAATTATTAAAAATAGGAAACATCCATATTTGTGTGGGCTGATGACTTGTGTTTGAATCTTCGGGGAGAGGGGGAGAGCTGCATTAGAATTGCCTAGCGTTTTAAAAAGCTTATTGTCCATCTCAAAAAATTTGTTTGGCTGATCATTGACTTCTTAGGTTTACTAACCTAACATTATTCTTAAGTTGACAGAAGGGCACCAAAAGAAAGTTTAATAATTTATTGATAAGGCATTGGTATGATCATGTTTTTGAAGTTTGTTCTATGCTGATGAAAAAAATTACTTTGCGTTTTCAGATGTGCAACTTGTTATATATTTTCCATTATAATTTATGTATTCAGAATGTTATTGATAAAAAATTAACAAAGGTAATCGTACTGACCCTTATGTAAATATCTTTTATTGATTTTAGTAAATGGATGTGGATGACAGGGTTTTAACCCGTCTGTATTTTTTTAGGCATTTATTTATGTGTACAAAACAAGTTCTTGTGTAAATAGATAAGAATATATGGGTTTGACACTTTATGTCAGCAACAATACTTTCTATTGTTGAGGAATCATACAACCTTCTCAAAATTTAGAATTCTTGTGCTATTTACTGTTGGGCATCTGTAATGGGCGTTCAATTGGTAATAGTTCTTTTTCTTGCAAAGGTTAATTTGTAATCACCCTTGTTTGGTAAAAAATGAAGAGAGGAGGTGAGTAGAAGAAGAGAGAGTGTGCGAAAGTGAATATTTTACAAACTTTTTTTTCGTCTAGATGATAAATGCATTGTGATATTTTCTACCATTTTTGCTCTGGTGTGACAAAATCAACAGATTGTTTTTGGTTTATTTTTTTTTCATGTTAATAAATGAAAAAGAAATAAATGCTCAATGATTTTGATCTGCATTCTTCTTAGTTATTTTTTTTCAACTCCTTTGTGGGTGATTATATGAATCTTAAGTTTTCTTTGTAGGCCCTGTATAATGTTAAAACTTTCATACTATCAAGCAAGTCTATCAAAAGCAAAAAATTCACAAATACAACTCCCACAATTGTAACAATTAAACTTTTTGAAGGAGTTTTTCTTTTTTTATCTTTTACAAGAATATTTACTGACTTATATATAGGTCTAGATTTATAAGAAAATTTCAGGGTAGTGTGTAAACCAAAAAATTTGGAATATTTCAATTAAAATTGGGAAGGGGGATGAAGCTTTTATGGAATACTTTCTGAATGGAAGGATGAATTTGCACTATGGAAAGCAATATGTGATACATTGAACCTTGGTTGTAAAAAAAACTCAAGGTTTTTAGAAAAAAAACCCACTTGTTAGCATGCGTTGTGGTTATGCCCAACTTGAGGTTCAAAAAGGGTTTGTTTTAAGGAAAGAAGGCCTTAAAGAGTATTTACTGTCACATTGATGCTTAGGACAGGTGGCATGTACATGTAAATCTCATTCCCTAGGTTCTTAGAGAGGCAGAGACAATAGGGAAGTAAGGAAAGTGGGTCTAAATATGTGCATGTTTGTGATTATAGGCACTTTTAAAATCAATTCATATTGAGTTTTGGACCCCAATAGCTTTATTCTCGTTATTAATTCTACAAGCTGATTAAGGTTCGAATAGAACATTATTTCAAACATCAATTGCAGCGCCCAAATTGAGAAAAAAAACTGCATTTTGAACTTTATCTTTAAATGAATAGTAGTGTTACTCCTGTAAGGGTTCTGGTGTAATTTTTAACTGCAATGAAACAATTTTAGCAAGTGAAAGTCCTTTTTAATTACAATTTTATGAACGACTCCTACTTTTTTGGCCGCTTAGTCTTTGTTAGTATTATAATGCTTCATGTTCCATATTTGCCACTCATTTTTTTGTTACTATGAAAACTAAATGTTTTGTACCAAACGAACCCAACTAGAAAGTACTGACAAATACACTGGTGTTGAAGCTAATTTGTCTTGCACCGAGTTTAAACGAAGATCTAAAATCCTGTAGTAAAAGTAGTTATTTGTGTGCAATAAAATCTAATTTCAAACGTTTTTTTTTATAAAACTGCTATGTAAATCGCATCTTTGCAACACATTACAATAATCTGAGGCTAATATTACTATTCAAAAGATAAGAAAAAATGCTATGGAGTTTTGACCATTAAAAAACATATGCATTTGCACAGGCAACTTGTTTCTTTATAACACATGTATTACTTTACACAGAGGACAAGTAAAAACTTTTATTTGTTACAGAAGTTGTTTTATTAAATTGTGTAGAAACAACTGTCAGCACAAACATTAAACAAAGAAACAAAATGGGAAGGTTTTCAATTTGAAGTTCTGAGTGTAAGCTACAGCCAAATTCAAACTGTGACAAAAAATGTTGACACATGGGACAAAAAGCAAAATTGTCAGTTCTGTGAAGAACACAACTGCTTTGTAAATTCTCTAAGGCGCGCAATTAAAGTCCATATAGAGTGTGAAAAATGCAAGCCAATAGAATGTTTTATAATTGTCATATCATGCAAAGAAAAAGAACAAAAATGTTAGAGAAAAATTTATCAGTGAATTTTTACAGCTAAGAGAGACATATGTGTACAAACATGTTGATCTGGCCTGTAAGCTACACTATGGGAAGATGCCTCAACTACAAACCATACCTTTGTGTACAAAAAAGTTAGAGCAGCTGCAAAATAATTTGTTCCCAGAGCAAAATGCAGTACGAAAAACCCTTAAAAATTGAGGCTTGAGGCATGAGTGGGCATATGTAAATAATTCTCAAACCATTGAATCTAGCTGAAGTTGGCAATTGCATACATGTGAAAGCATGTAAAATTATCAGCATAAACCATAACTTCTTTCAAATGTTAGTTGTTTAATTTAAACAATCTAGTTGCATGATTTTCCTGTCTCTAAAATTCAGAACAACAAAATTTACCCTGAACTGTAAATTATTTTAACAACAAACATGTTTTCAAACATCCTTAAACCAGGTATAACAACTGCATGGTCAATATAACCATCATTTTTTTCCACTCCTGATGAAGCTTCTAAATTCTGTTTCCAAAAAATATTCTGCAGTTGTTGTTTTTCTTTTTATATAGATATTTGCATCAAACTTTTTTTTTCAGGACTAATGTAAGAAATTTACAGCTGAAAAACCTTAAATTTAAAGCCAAATTTTCACAAAAATATCTTAAGAAAAAATTATCACCAATTCCTTGCAATTTTCAGCACTGAAACCCTCAGAGAAACATTAATCCTCGTGAGGTGAATTTTATAACATAGGACTAGTTTTCACTTTTTACCAGACAAACCTGCCCATTCACAAAGATATTACCCGAGGCCCGTTACGTAACACAAACATTTGTTGCAAACAGGGGAACAGTTTGGTGCAAACATTCTTGTTTTAAAGCAACAAGTTGTTCTTGACAAACGTTTTTAAAATGGCAACCCCTTGATGTTTTCAGCAAAGGAATTGGGTAAAAAAAAAGACTGTCTATGTCAGAAAACTTGTTTGTTAAGTTATGTTTGATACATAATTTTAACAATAATCAAGACCAGCAAAATGTCCCTTTAATGCTCATTGCCAAATTAAAATAGAATGTCTGCTTCCGGTTATGACCAATACAAACAGAAAAGCTTGTTGTAAGTTTTCGCAAATTACCTTTAGGGACTGTTCACAAGAACTCGTGGCCAACGGTGACTACCTGGTCGTTGCATAAGCAAACGGAAAAAGTTGTAAATGTTTGTGCTATGCATCGGGCCTCTGAATCCCCCCCCCCCTCCTACTACGTAAAATGCCTACAACCTCAGTCAATTCACATTATTTTACCCTGTTCTTATCTACAAACTGGAATGATCCAAGATTGTTGCGTAGGATGACCTTGAAATCAACCTGGTATATCAGTCATAGCAAACAAAAAAAATTATATCTCATGATACAAAAAATAAGTCTTCAAAGAATTTTAAAAAAATTCAGGCTTTGCATTTAGCCCATGAATACACTCATTTGATTGAACATGGTGAAGAACTCACAAAAGATCATTTTGCTAAAACAAAGTTCATAGTAAAAATTAACAGAAGAAGTTTATGCCATGCAAATTACCAAAAAAAAAAAATACAAAGTTCCTATAAATTAAAGCATATTCATCCTACTTTCAAATTTTGGATGTTGCTTGACATTGTTTTTTTTTTTTTAAGTCAAACAAATTTCTTAATGAAAAATTAAAGTTCTCTTATTTTTTGGTATAGACACTAAAGCTTATATTGTATAAAAACCAAAAAAACTTGCTTTGGACATATAGGACAAAACAAAAACAAATAAAACAAGCCCCTCACCACTTAACCTTAGAAAATAGATTTGAAAAATGTATACAAGTAGACATTTGTAATAAATTGTAAAGTAAGAAAATTGTTCTCAACTGTGGAAAAAAATCACAATATCATGACTCTAAAGTGATGAAATGCATTTATTTAAATGGTAAATAAAACTGATGATTCATGTTTATGAATGCAGTCATATTCATATCAAAAACAATTTGCAAAGATATGAAGAAAAAAAGAATTATAATTACAAAATTACTTTCCTAATGAAATTGCTTGATGCATGCACTACCATGTAGCAAGAACTTTCTGTTATATACCACAGTCAGGGATTGCTCACTCATTTTTGGCATTCACCTCCTCAGGCAAAACTTTTCCATTCTCTCTTTTTACGACTTTCTCTTCACACACACTCTCACATTCCCTCTCTCTCGCACTCATACTCACCATCAATATTCATCTCTGATCTCTTTAAAGTATTTATCAGCATTTTCCTTCCTTAACCTTAATTAAGATATAGACGTCAAATACATTTAAAGAAACTATTCTTACCAATACTGCAAAATTTGCTTGAATTTGTTTTTACAAAAAAAGCTAAATGGCTAAAACAAAAAGGAAAAAAAGTTAAGGAAAATTACCTTTTGATTAGAAAATGATGTTGCCTACAACATAGGCCAATAAAGAAACTGACAAGCTACAAACCAGTCACATTGAATTTATAAAACTTGCTCCTCCACAAGCAGCTTTTTCAAAGAGGCGGGACAATTATGGTATAGATACATGACTTTAAACAAAAAAAAAAAGAATATGCATGTATTAATGTTAAAATCTAAAACTTAGCCATGTCAGATCAAACATGTAAGAAACGTCATAATAGCCACAACCATTACTCAAAGGAATTCCATTTCAACCCCGATCTACAAACATGTATCAGTACCCGATTCCAACTCTAACATACGCCAACAATAGCACAGTATTCATATTCATCCTTTCTTTCCTCTTTTATTTACTTATCCCCTATCGCACTGCACACGCAGACACACAAGGCTACCACTGTACCAGCTCCATTATTCCTTGGGTGCCTCCCCATCTGCTGTAAGCATCTGGTATAGGCATCGGTCGTTCATGCAGCCCTGAACAAACTCTTCCTTGGAGAGTACGCCATCGCTATTGGTATCCATTTTGTTGAAAATCTTCTTTGTGCGTTCCTGGGGTGTCTCTATCTGTTGATCCTGAATAGCTGAGCCCAGCATGTTGTAAATGGCCTGGAGGAGTAGGAATGAGATGAAGTTTAAATTTAAAAGTTACTGATCCCCCAAAAAGTAAACCAGGTACCAACTCATTTCACAGCTAAAAACTCACAATCTAAAAGCAAAAAGAAAGAAATAATAATTTTTTAAAATCTTACAACAGGGGAATAATGCGAGTTCCTTAGTTTTGCATGAACTAAACATAATTACTTCCCTTTACAAGATTCGTGTAACTTGCATTTTAAAAAAAAATTCATTACATGAGCGTGTATCCATAAACAGTACATATCATTATTCGCCATATTGACTGGTGCTTACTTTGTCCTAGATTACATATACTTTTAATTGCATTACATAATGTTATATAGGTGAATAAGCTGATAAGGACATTCATCGGAACAATGGAGTCTTTTTATTTTGCTGGCGTGGTAAAGATGTATTGATCATAGGCAAGTATGATGTATTTTTAAATTCCCTCATAGACTGTACAGATGAGGGAGGACTGTTATGGTTATTGAGCTCTTCATTGTCAAATGCACTCAGTCATATTATGATAGGTGAAGATTAAAGTTTGACTGGAGCTCCGAATGCATTACCTTAATGATGCTCTCCATCTCTGACTTGTCAATAGTTCCGTTGCCGTCGATATCATACATCGAGAAGGCCCAGTTGAGCTTCTCCTTGGGGTCTCCCTTGTTAGAGGTGATGTTGATGGCTAGCAAGAACTCCTTAAACTCGATGGATCCGCTGCCGTCTTTGTCAAAGGACCTGAAGACGTGGTCACAGAAAGCCTCCGGATCGCCGCCAGGAAAGAACTGAGCGTACACTTCTTTGAACTTCTCCTTTGACAGCTGGCCGTCTGGACAATCTCTCTGGTAAGCAGAAAGAAGATGTATACGTGAAGTAAGGCTTAAAAGCTTTTCCTCCTTTTGACAATCAATAAAACAACACACTATCAGTAAACATAGATGAAAGACAGAGCTTAGCTATAATTACCTCTCTCTCTTCAGTAACTGCAATACCGTAAAATTTGTTACATGTATTTCTTTTCACCTAGATACGTCAGCGACCATTAATAATTAAACCTTAAGGATAAATTATATTCAAATTACTGTATTCACAAAGAACTAGTTAAACCGACCCCACCTCGATTACATTTTAAAGACAAATTACAGAACGAGTAAGTTGAATCTAAAAGAGGGCTTGAAAAGATGTAGATCCGGTAGGCCTTCACTCAAAACCAAGACCATCATTCACCAACCCAACGAAAAGCTCATCACAATCTTTTACGCTTTCAGCTTCATCATGTCAACAACAGAAAACTCATGCACGTCGCTTTCCCTTTTACTCGACAAAAGCAAGGAAAGGGTAAATTTATTCAATTTTGTGAATACAAGATATAATCGAGTCCAAGGTGGTACTTTACTTAAATGCCAATTTGGATAAATAAATTTTCTTTAATTTGCTGAGCTGAGCAAATAAAATTTCAGATAAAAATAATTAACCATTTACACCCGCACATTAATAATGCAATGAAAATTACTTGCACTGCGATAACAACTTAAACTGATTAGGAACGCTCGATAATATAAGATACGCGAGAAAAGTTTACAATGATGACAAATTCATATCACTAATACAGGTCAATGATTGCTTAAGTAGTTGAAATTGAATTATATTATTGGGAGAATAAATAGACGATCTACTGAAACAAGCACCTAGCAATGCCTTGCCTCCCGTCATTTCAACTGTGTTGTGATTAGTTTAGCTATAACACAAAATAGATCTAAACGCCTTTGCTTTCACCCGAACCAACATCGTCAGATCTTTCTTCGTCTATTCTGAATCAGCTTTACGTATCTGGCATAAAACACAAGCGTGAATGTGAAGTAAAAGGGAAATACGCAGACTGGTTTAAAGAAAGGAAGAAAAAGAAAAAAAAGTGGACGGGGATAAGAGATTAAGAAGGCAAAAGATGTTGGGAAAAGGGATAGTGAGACAGAGGAAAAGAGAGGGAGGGAGGTGGGGGACGAATTAGAGAGAGGAGGGAGGAAAGCAGAATGGATGGTCGATAAAAATTTGTGCACTGGTACCATTTGACTTGTCTTCATAAAGCTATAACTTTATTCACATCTGTGCGTCACTCCCTCATTGTATAAAGGTGTCATAGTGCTTACGCCTTTATGCAACAAAAGTTATTTACTCATCTCTCAGGGAAACTAGTGGTCGTAGTGGATCCTGCTCTCTTATGCATACGAAATTCGATCATGCCCGTGCATCTTAAATTTGAGGGATCTTACGAGCTTTTCTCACTGTCTCACAAGAGGTTTTTTGATAAGTCGGGGTGGTCATAGCCCCTGCACCTATGTTCAATAAAGATTACTTCGATCCAACAGCGGTAAGTCCAATACAGAGCTAATTGTCTATTGGATTTAGCGCGCAATAGCTTATGGTACCATAGAGACATGTTTAGAAAATATTCTACAAGAACAATGGTTCTGACCTAAATCTACGTCACAACTTGGCAAATACAATCTCTTACGCATTCCATCTTGCAGATTGCGCATCCTTTCTGTAGCATGATAAGGGAAAAATACTACGCAGCTTAAATACAACGCTCTTAGACCACTTTTGACACACAATTCCGTACCGTTAGGCAGATTTAGGTCAAAACCATTGACAAGCTCGTGTAAAATAACTATATTAAATTTAGAAGTTTTTTGCAAACTGTCTTTGACACCTGTAAGCTATACCAGCAGCTTAGTAAGAGACCAACACTCTGTATTTGAAGTCGTGAAAAATGCCAGGTTATTTTTTAAATGCTTCGAGAAAGAACCCCAAAAGTATTAACCTATTTAGTATATAAAAAATGAACTTTTCCACAAACTGCACATAATTGTATCTTGTTCTTCTGTGTTAAAGTCTCGCCTGCTAAGTTGAAAACCAGATAAAATTTAGGCCACAAAGACTAAAACTTTGAACTTTTTAATGCTAGGTGACATGCTCTCGACTCTGGGGTTTTCATTAACAAAACGCAATTCAGAAAAATGTCACTTAACCCCTATGCATATTGGACACAACACTGTTCTCCCCCAACACTACAC
>BMAT01011040.1:50935-80496 GCA_019649035.1 Elysia marginata
GACTAAACAAATGAGCTTCGGCTCTACGCCTTCGTCATACAAAAAAAAGCTCACTTGTACCGTCCCGATTTTTAGAGCTAAAATATATACCTTAATTGAAAAAAATTGACTTGTTTATCCGTACAGCTTTGCAGCGACTCCTGTTCAATTTATTATTCAAAAGGTCGTTGGTTCGATTTCAACAGCAGTTCAAGTTACCATTGGTGCAAGAGCGATGGTATCGGTTATTAAAAAAATGTTGGAGGTGGTCTCTGAACCTCAAGGACGACCGATGACCTGAATTTTCGCACCTTATTTGGGTTTACGTAGTTAACGTGAGTCCATTCTGGACCTGTAGAGTCGAGAGCATATTATGGGACACTGGAACTGCCGGTAGTTATTAGAGACCTTAAGCACACGCACCGTGTCTCACTAGGCGTACGTAAAAATCGAAAAGTAGGTCGAGTGTAAACTCCAAAAATAATGAATTCAGTTTCTAAAAAAATGTTTTTAATAGACCCACAGACGTTCCCGTCATGCTCACGCGTTGCTGCTTAAAGTCCGTATTATTTAACAAAAAAACGTGAGATAACGTGAGATAACGCACAGACAGACGCGACTCTGTGACGACGCTCTCGAGCGTTCTGCGCCTGGTTGTGACGCTCTTCCTCTAGTTAGGCTCAATGCTTTCTTGATCAGAGCACGTCACTGCTGTCTGTCTTGATCTTTTATGAGGCCAAGATCGTTAAGCTTGATGTCACTACTTCGTTTCGAAGGGCGGCCTGCGTTAGCTCACCCAACAGAAACTGTTATGTGACGCGGTGTTCCTCCATCCCGATCATGTGGCCAGACAAGCGCA
This sequence comes from Elysia marginata, assembly GCA_019649035.1. NCBI lineage: Eukaryota > Metazoa > Mollusca > Gastropoda > Plakobranchidae > Elysia > Elysia marginata. The sequence goes on from BMAT01011040.1 coordinate 51,774, forward strand.
GTTGAGTCCTCAGAACCGTTTACTGGCGTTAACCCTTGATTGGTGGAGACTGGTTCAGTTGAAGACTTCTATGTCGGTTACCCTGTCCTGTCACTTCATGCCAACGACTGAGCGTAGAGCACGCTGTTAGAATTTTTCCAGCAGTTACAGGCGTTGTCGGTGTACAGTCCAGGCTTCGCAGCCTCATAGGAGCAATGAGAAGATAACGGCTTGTACACCTTGAGTTTTATTTCCAAAATAAAGATGTAGTGGTTGTTAACTCTGTAGCGACTGATTTGCTTAGCGGTAGAGACTGGTTAACCCTGTTGCGACTGATTTGCTTTGCTGACCTTGGCCGCGATCTCTTTGTCCAGGGAACCGTCGCTAGAAAATGACCCTTTCTACAAATAAAGCTTTCCACAGTTTTCAGGTCTTTGCCGTCGATGGTGAGGCTTGGCTGCAGAGTGTTGGAGTTGGGTGCTAGTTGAAATAACATCTCGGTTTTCCCCAGGCTGGCGGTGAGACCAAAGTCGTTATTTGATGCATCAAGATAGACAGACGGATGAGTAGATAGATTAATTGAGACATAGATTGGGAGAAAGAGGGGTAGATACATAGATACCTGTAGTTTTACAGAATGGAAAGATAAAGAAAGAGAAAGAGAAGGAGGAAGAGAGGGTGAAATAGAAAATTTGGAGTAATGCGGGACACCAAATTTACTTTCTTTGCCTTGGTCAGTCTGTCCTGTCACTTGCTGGACACGAACTCGATAGATGGACTCTGTCCGACCTTTCCTACGCATCAACAATTCATGTACCCACCTTCTCGGACAAGGGCCAGAGACTCGGAAATAAGTTTTAGTGCGTTTGCCGCCCGCCATCCGAATAGAAAAAGTTTTCTTTTTCAGGACTCACAATATCTAATGCCTGTCTTTGTTTTAACAACAGTTAAAAGATAAGATTAAAGCTTTTTGTGATGCCTTTGTTGGGCTTGGTTCAATGCCGTGGCTATTGCTCCTTTACACCAAGCTAAATAGAATATCGTAACAAGAGAACTACATTTAAAAAAATTATGAAATGTGTGCATTAGATTATTTTTTTAATCTTTCCAGTTATTTAATTATTTCTTTAAGTTTTTCAATTTATTAGAATAGGATGAGATCTGAATATAAAATTATGTTACTATAAATCAGTCATTGCTGTACATATCGACTGGTGAGCTCTGTTTCCAGCGATGCATTTTTTTTAAAGTTCATACCAAGAGAGGATGAGATAAGATAAGATGAATGTTAAACAAGCAACATTTATGTTAATGTTATACACGAAAATAAATCCTATCTCAAAAAGCATTCTTTCTTTTCTGTCACCTCTTCACCCCCCTCCCCCATACACACTTTCATGCACACACGCATAATATCTCCTTCCCTTACTTTTACTTTTAGGTACAAGAAAGTGATATTACGCACCATTTGTACAGTTTCCATATCATTTCATATAGATCTCAAAAGCCTATAAGAAACGGGGTAAAGGAGATCTTATACTTCTCAGTCCTCGAAATAGGTTACATTATGCTTTAATGCTAAAAGCTTTAAATTGGAGTACTAAAAGGCAATCTGAATGAAAAAGCCGAGAATGATGGTAGTGATTGTTGTAGTGGTACAAGAAGCTGACTACAGGCTGACAGGGGGGGAGGGGGGGGGGGGGTTAAAAATCAACAGAAATGCTAACGTCATTAAAGAACGGTCCCTAATGATGCCGGTGTTGATAGAGATGGTAATGACGATTTTGTCCTTAAATCATGGTGATGATGATATATTTGTGATAAGAAAGATGGATAATGAAGTTTGTGGGGACAGCTGTAATCCAAATTGACAGCGGTTGTTTGCAGTGTGTACCAACGGGAGCTTTTTACTTTGCCAAGGTCGTCTGGCATCCGCTTCCTGATTGCAGAGCCCTATACAAGGTGTTGGCTTCCATTTTCATTAGAAAATCTCGACGAGCATTCGTCACTACACTTTTCATAATATTTATCTCTTTCCTTTCCAGTACCTCGACAGCTTTCACAAATTTTCCGTCGCCAATCTAGGTATTCAAACGCAGAACATAAAGGTGTTGTGGTCTTCACAGAAGTACCTCAGCGAGAAATGAAAAACTAGGAAGAGATAATCATCAAAGGAACAAAGAGTTTGTGTATAAAAGCAAAGAAAAAACAACCCATCTCTCCACCCTTATTGGGTACTGTGCCTATGAGGTCTCGAGTGTTTCCACGCAGCTTATATTTCATCCTACAATCTCTTTGATCATCATAATGCCCACATAAAATTTGGTAAAATCTTAATTTCTATTTCTTGCTTCTTTAAAATCAGATTAGGGAAAATGGAAAAAAAATTCCTAACTACATGCAGGGCAACAAACAATTTTTTTTGCTAGTGATAGCGATTCGCACATCATTCTTTCATCCTTTTATCTAAACATTTTTTTAATAATTAGGTGCTACTTTATTTTATTCATTCGTTTTTTACTAGGATAATGAACCAAGCTTACATGTCTTTCAGGAAATCTATTAACCTGTATAATTGTTTGGGTCTATCAAACCGCATGATTTTTTACTCTGATGAAAACCATATGCTGTGTTTTTCTTTCAAAGTTGATACATTAACGGTAAATGACAGTCTTCAAGCAGAGTAAATGCACAATTAGCTGCTTATATTTTACTCACGAGAGTTTCACCTTCCTTACCTGCAATTTAAGCTAAACTTTGCTCCAGTAGACAAGGGAGAACAAAACAATTCGAAATGTTTACTTCTTCCTCTCTTCCACTGTGTTCAAAACTCAAGATGACTGTACTAAACAGGTCTGAACGTAAACAAACTGGACCATTGAGAGTTCTAGTGATTCTTCTTATTTGAGTCGTTAGTATGGGACTGTTTCACGACTCATCTCTCATGTGTGGAAAATTCAAAAGGTGGGATCACAAGCGAACTTTTCTTTGGGCGAGGTGGTTTATTCGAATAACTCTAGTGCTGGATCAAAGCCTAAAACTCACTATTGCTCAAGAGAAACTACTCTCAGAGAATTTTTATAAGGTCCATGGAACAGTCCCATAGTTAGAACAATTTAGAACTCTAGAAATAATTTGCTGTTAAGAGCAGGCCTAAAACAAATTTAAATGTAAATATAAAGGGTCAAGGCGGCTTCGGTTGTTGAGAGTCTGTTCTGTTTTCTGTACTATCAAACTAAGGCACTCTGCTGGTTGGGTCCGAAGTAGAATATGACAAGTTATTGTGCGTTCGAGGAATTGATAAATAACATCATATCGTGCTCAAAGTCCAACACCCACCTCGCGTGGTAAGCACTAAGCAGGGGTTAAAAAATGTACTTTAGTTGTAGAAAAAATATCTTCTCACGCACATTTGGCGAACGAATGGGGCGAAATACTCGACCATCAAATCCATTATTTATCAGAATCGATACTGAGCAAGAGTGGCTCAAATGGCATTATTTATTACTATCGATACCAAGTTAAGATGGCTCATATGGCATGTTACATTTTATTAGCTCGAATAGCAGTGGCTCAAAGGAATCGTGCCCCTAAATTTCGCATCCACCCTCATCTCAAACTCGCACAAACTAAGCACACAAACGTTCACCATTGTTGGAGCTATGTTCACAATGAGATAGAGGAGATGGTACCTGCTATGAACTTTTATACTCGTAGGGTAGTCAAACAAACCTGCTTATGTGCGGCTTACAACTAGGGTTTATTATGCACATCGGAAAGTCACACCAGAGCGTTCATAAACACAAAAGTCATTTTGACATGGAATAATATTTTGACGTGAATGTAGTAAAACCACTGCCGTCATCGGATTACCATGAGCTATGGCAGATACAATGGCACTGTGCCACCAGCAAAATCCTTTGAATAGTAAACTCTATAGTTTTGTGAGCTCACTCGTAATTTGAAAACGTATCAAAGCATTTTCAGTGGGACTTAAGGAATTATTCCTCTAAAAAGAGCTTTGCCAAGTTTAGGCAGGAAAGCACTGTTGCACTGTTATGTATTTTATTAAAATATGTTCCAGGGAAGATAACTAATATAGTTTATTTGTATCAATGTAAGCGAGTTAGTTACACAATGTTTCCTTATCTAAAGACAGAGCTCCCAGAGGATTTTAACTAATTTGAAGACCTTGCGACTTTTGCTTAGTTAAAATCAATTCTTTACTCGAGCAGGCTACCTTGTTTTAACAACCTTGTTTTAATATGTACCATATATAAATACTGCACCATTATGCTGAAATCAAGACCTTGTAAGATTCTATCGAACATTAGTGGGCTGTTTATGGCGTTCCAAGGCCCGACTTCAGAAAAAGCTAATCTCACAACACACAAATGTTTAAATGTGTACAATGAAGAGACAGTACTAGCAAACATTTCAATTTTTTTGAAACCCACGGAATCAAAATTTTTACCTTCAGATTATCCAAATATTAATTATCAGTATGCGTTACACATGAAGGAGGCAATCAGTAATGTATTACAGTTCAACTATTATAGACTCGGCTTAAAAGATTAGTGACTCGCAATAAATTTTGGAGTTACCTTTGAGTCTTACGATATTAAATGTAGCTAACCAGAATTTTACATCTTAACTTTGATAATATTTAAAAAAAATTGTAAATTAAAACTTATAATTTTACATTTTGTGTTATAATAATTGTTTTTAAAAGTACCCGCACAACACACTGTTTTTATCAATACCTTTTGGTCGTTCACTTCTCAGAGTCAAATGTACAAACGTCGATCAGAGACGCGCTCAGTTTGAACTTCCAGTTGAAATCTGAAAGGAACAAACACGTAAACGACTTATAAGTTCATGAGATAAATAAACAAACTAAGAGTATAAAGAAAACACAAACTAAGAAACTGGATGAAAACCTCCAAAATTGAGCAAAGAAGTAACACTTATACCCGAAGAGTATAAAGTTTCTAACCACAGAGTAGACTCTCCCTGACAGAAAACTTTTTTTAAAAACTCTGGTAACACGATAATGTGCCGCTCGATGATCAAAGCCGATCAATTTTATTTAAATACCTTTGAAAACTTACGATTACTGAAAAAGATATAATTAACCACAGATTTACTAAAGATTAAAGTTCAAGCAATCCAACACGTTTAATGTACCGTGCGCGCTTTCTAAACAGTATTATTATGTAGTTTCGGAGAAGAGGGGTAAGAAGGGGAAGAGGGGGGGGGGGGGGTGGAGGATTTAAAAAATCTTCTTTGGAGCTTGACAGAATATGGGCCGAAAGACTAAAATGAGTCTATTCGGGACGATACCTCTCGTAAATTCCTGTAAAATCTTAATATTAAAAACCAACAGAACTTAGGAAAAGGCATTGTGTTTGTACATTAGACATGATGCAGCTGAGGTCTTTTCACGTGTTCATATGTAACATATTGTACAAGTTCATTATAACGTATGTTATGAAAATATTCCAATACTTTTTTTTTTGTTGACTGCTTGCTGCAGATGGTTTACACACCGCCACCAGAAGCGACTCCTAGGGGGCATACGACCCAAATAAAAAGATCCCCTTTTTTCTGAATATTTTATAACCTATTACACCAGTTCGTTTTTATTTTCAGTTTTAGTCCCACACTCGAGACACCAATCATGTTAACACCTCCCCTCAGGGAGGAAATTGTCATTTACTTACAGAAAAAGGGGATCGTTGCCACGGTAACGCTAAAATAGACAAAATGAAACAAGACATTTTCTGGGTAGAGATACTGGTTTCCGTCGCTTATTTCTTCGCGATATCGGACATACTCATTCCGGCGCTTTAATTTAATTTAAACTTTCTTTTGTTCACTTGCCGACCTAATTTCTATAATTATACGCAGATCCTAATTGATGTCTCTGTGTGGAGTAGCCTATATAAATTAAACAGAAGCAGAGACAAAAAAAAGAGAGAAATGGCAGAAAAGAGACAGGATAAGAGTAAGATAAAGGAATTGGTTATTGAAAAAGCTTGATGAACTAAACGCTTAACACTCATTAAGAAGAAGAAGAAGAAGAGGAAAAAGAAGAAGGAAAAGAAGAAGATAAAAGGACGATGGGGATTAGCAAAAGGAAAAAAAAACTTATTAATAAAGTATAAAGTCTTTGGCTACTTTTTAAAGTTATCATCAGGTGAGGTATCTAACCACTGAAGCCGATTCTTCGAAGCTTTACTTATTTTGGCCCTTTGATCGCGGATGCGAAATTAATGATCTCTTTAAAAAAAGTGTCCAGCAGCCAACGATACTTCATGAAAAAAAGAACATAAACAGCAGTAAATTTTAATACGGTACTCGTTTCTTTTAAATTCATTTTCTTCGGTTTCGTAATAGTTACTGAATTCGAAACCTGAAACAGTTGAATTCATTGTTAATGACAGAAGCCGTGTATGTGGTTTTTAGCGTTTTTTTTTGTTTTTATTTAGGGGGGGGCACTTCAACAGTCGCAGTGAAAAAAAGCATGAAAATGCTTCGTCGATGGATGAAAAAAAACCAAATAATTAAGACTTCATAAATAGGAAACTAAACTGATTTTTGTTACCCGTGATCAGAGCAAGAAAACTGGAGTGGAAACCAAAAAGCATCGGGTAACAGTCAAACCGAGGGAGAGACGTACGTTGGAGTAGGGAAAAATTATGATATGTGTGAAGTAGGTTAATGATAGCAGAATAGTTATTGTTGATGTGGATATAGAAGATTGGCGAGGGAAAGAGAAAGAGAGAGAGAGACAGAGAGAGAGAGAGAGAGAGAGAGAGAGAGAGAGATAGAGAGAGAATGAGAGGCAGTTAGACTAAGCACTTGTGATATAGAAAGGGAAGGGGAACGAAAATAGTAAAAAAGAAACAGAGGAAAAGAGGAGGAGATGGATAGAGAGAGGAAATAGAGAGGGATAGAGAGAGAAAAATAAGAAGAAAAGCATGAGAGCATGGAGTTACTGTTGCCGTAAATCAAATAGGAAGCATCACAAACGGCTAGTTCTGGACAGAGAAGTGCAGAGATAGATAGAGAAAGAGAGAGAGGGGGGGGGGAGACAGAGAGACAGACAGACAGACAGACAGTAAAACAGACGGAGAAAGAGAGAGTGGAGGAAAAAATTTTGCATTTAATATAGCCTACTTAACAAAAGAATAATCATGAAAAATCTAGTACCTATAACTATAATGAAAAGATTTTGATTAAAATGTGTTACCTTTTCCTACTCTTAATAAAAAAATTATTATGTTCTCTCTTATTTTGGGCGAAAAAATAAAAAAACCAAATTGATTTTACTTTTTCATCAAGACTATCAGTTTGCATGCTTGGTATTATGTGAAATGGTAGAAAGATCATAAAATGATGAAATGACAATTTCATTAGACGAATTTGTAAAGTAGGACGCCTGTGTAAAAGAGATAAAAACAGTCAACTTGTCCAACCAAGAAGCAACAAATTATCTTTATACTGAGACAAAACATGACTAGCCGTCAAGATCAGCTGAAAAAGGAAACGAGGTGAGGCGCTTCTTGTGTCTCCAGGCTTGTTTATTTTTCCTCCCCACAGCTTCCTTTGTAATTGACATGAACAGGTAAACATAGTTATTACTTTGTCTTGAGCCTCCACCTGCCTCCATCTGATTAGCAAGTCATTTGGACTGTAGCTGGTACAGGTTTGATATAATACCTAGTCTAGAGAAGAGTTTCAGGAAAAAAACAGGACTATTACATTACTGTAAAGTCGTCTTACTTGCGTGCAACTTCGAAAACCAACGTGTTAAACTGTAATAGCTCTTGTATTGAGATTGTGATTATCATTTGGTTATGAAACAATATTGGTTCTGACTTAAATCTACCTATTGATTGGAAATTGTTTATCATATGTGTTCTAACAGCTATATTTCTTAAGGTGCGTAATAAAAAAGAAATGCGCAAACTGCGAGAAGGAATGCCGAAGAGATTGTGTTTCCCAAGTTGTGACTTCGATTTAGGTCAGAACCATGACAAGAAAATCTTACACAGCTAGATAACTATTCATTAAATCAGAGTCGCTTACGGCCGACAGGCAAGATATTAAATCAACAACTTGCGCATTTTTTCAATAATTCACTAAAATTAAACAACGGCCTTTCGATTTTACTGAGACAGTATTATTGGTAAAATTTCAAACGCATTACAATAAATTATATCTTTGATTAATAAGATAAACAAACCGCTCATACAAGGAATGTCTGTCAAGAGAAGATTGACTTATTATTTATTTCACAGGGTGGCCTAAGATCGGAACTGTTTATGTAAATATTTTTTTAAAATATGGGCCCTGCTGCTATGTTTTATCTGTGTGAGTTTACTCGAATGTAGAACCTGTGTGATTTTGTCTTAGATATTTCAAAATATCATAATATTGACAAGCGATATTAATTATAGTAGGTATTAAATTTATATCAAGAATATTTTTGTTTGTTTGATTCATACTGTATTCATCACGCAATGACGGCAATGAAAGATTGTTTTGCTGATTTTATATTATTTTTAATTTACACATGAGGTTAACATGCACACCTGCTCAAATTCCTTAACATGAAATAAAATTATGTATTTATGGGATTTTGGCTTTACTTTTTTACTGAATGATCAGAGAAGCATGTTGAACTTATGACATGTACTTTTCTATAAATGTTTATTGTGATATTGTTTCGTATATTAAATAAACCATTTTCGTTATCATAGTTTCTGCTTTGGCATTTTTAGAAAAGTAATTGTAAAAGAACGTTTTTTGAGAAATCCTAAACCAACTTTAAATTTCCAAAAAACTTTTATCATTTTAAACAAGTGAAAGCTTAATAAAAAAATAACTTATTTTTCAAATCTAGAAATAATCGCACTACAAACTTTCTATTCAAATGTACCTGTTAAACCATCAAGCGTATAACTGCACAAAGAAATCAACATTTTTCAATTAAAATATGAGCATAATGCAACTGAAAAAAAAACTATGTTATGTGTAGAGACTAGTAATCGCAAGTGTAACGTTAATCATCATAGTCTATAGGCGTCAAGAACCGCAATTGGTATGACTTTGTGAGTGTGTTATTGTAATACTACACGAGACAGGCGTACTTGAAGCGGTGATAAACGAGAGTTTAAGAATATTCGTTTGCATTTTTACTAAATAGCAGGATAAAAATTCATTTGTTTAAGGTTTTTCAGCTTTTTTCAAAGAGGAGTATAAAATAGAGCTGTGAAAATTATTCTGAAACAAGCATAATCATAATATAAGAAATAAAAAACAAGTACAACAATTACTATAATTAGTTGAAAATTATCAAAAGTATTATACTGTACTCCTGTTCAGGCATTGATCTTAACTTTAGCTTCGAAATTTCAAAATTGATGTACTGCATGAAAATCCAACCCAATTGAAGATACACCAGTAAAAAATGATGTAACTATGCTTTTAAACCCGTTCTATGCCTGTCAACTACACATCGTTGATATAGCTTTCCTTGCCCATTCAAATATGACGATACAAGCTGTTTCGTTTGTCTGGGCAGAGGTTCCAACATTTGCAGCCTTACGAGGCTTACACCGGTTTTAGTTGATTTTGGCAACCTCGTCGGCATAGGAAGGGCGTTAAGAAAGGCAAGACACAGTGAGAAGAATCAAACAGGTGTGTTATAAAGTGCTATTTGTGAAATAACTGCAATATCCCAATTGGAAAATCAGTATTGCTTATATCAAAATATTTACATGGGCCATTTGAAGCAATGCTCTGTCTAGCATGTCCAAACAATTGCGTCGTTATGAGAACGTATATATGTATTCCATTATGTATTCTTTTCGTTCGTCAATAGAAGCTTCCATCCAGTTTCTTATCCAAATCATATGTATCTTGCTACCGTAAAATATATAGCACTGAGATTATCCTTCAAAACTAATGCCCCATTTTTATATTTAGTTTTTGAAATTTGCAATACAAGTAAGCAAAAACTAAGGTAAAATGTCAATGTAACTTTAGGTTTTAAGTTCAGTTTCATACAATCCCTAAAATTTCAACTCCTAATTGTAAATGCAATGTCGAGTAATATAATATTTTCCTCATTCTCTACTCAATAAGGTTGTGATTCAACCCCGTCACCCTCAACAATTTTAATAACATTATGTTTAAAAATTGTCGAAACTTTTGATTCTTTAATAACCAACGTAACGCCGAAGGAAACAAGTTCACTAAGCTAGTCAAGAACAAGAAAATAGAAACAAGAATAACAGTTAAATAAAATATTCTGACCTGTTGAAGGAATGTTAAAGGATTTGACACTTACATGTAATGGATTATTTTCCTCTTTTCCAGTTGGTGTTAGAGCAGGTAGATCTAGAGATGATTAAACCTCACACGTTGAAGATCAAAATTGTTAACGCTGTAAAGGAAATGAATAGCTCTGTGAGAGGTAGTCTTACATTAACATAATAATATTTCGCAGGTAGAGCCAGCAAATTAATGTAAATTTTACCCTGCTGTTTTTATAAAGATTGAAAGATTTTAAAGGTATGACATTAGCAGTGGATAGACGTAGGCTTTCTAGTGGAAATGCACGAAATGTCTGTCTTTGGTATGATTCGAACTTTAGACTTATAGATGCTTCGGCACCCACCGCATTACCACTTAGAGACACAGAGCTTATATCATGTCGCCACTATTTATTCTGTTTTTATAAAGCTAGCCTATATGGGAAACAATTCTAGAGATTTCACGATTTTGTCTTGCCGTCGTTACATGGACATCTACTTCTTTGCTTGTATCACTGCCTATTGTTTGGGCACACTGATATTTATCATGCTTTGAAAAACTGAAACTGTCAAATGACTTTTAACAATCTCGTATTAAAACATGCGTACATTTTCCAAATAGTCAATCTAAAGCTGAATTAAGTTCGATAGACATATTATTACAGTTGATATTACAAGTCAGAGATCCTATGCAAAATTTATTGAATCAGTGTTATGATTTCAACGGGGCCAATATATGATGAGCCTCTAAGCAGTATAGCTGAAGCACAATATAGACAAGATATTACCATTTCCTTAAGTTCTAGTTTCTTTATTTTCTTTAATTGCTACATTAACACTATAGATTTTAAAACTCGTGCAAACTTTACCTTCATTGCTTTCAAAATGGGATAGAGAAAGTCAAGCTACCTAACATTGAGATGCAGCTATAATGGTCTACCAACTATTGTTATTTTTGTAGTGTTGCATCTGGATAAAGAAACGTTTGTCTGTTTAAGCGATATACTGTCAATGTAAATTAACTGGTTTTACTTTAAAGACCCCCACTAGACGTAAAAAAGAGCTAGCTGTTTACAATCTAGCACAATAAATTTAAAAATTAAGTAGTAAAAACATCTGACTTTTCAAAACCCACGCAAACAAAATTGGCAAGTCGATGGAGGTAAAGTTTCTATTTTTAACGTGCTTCCATTCAATTATCGCCTACAAGACTTTGAGCTTAACCCTGTGCTGACCTCCAAAACAAATCTTTCCTCACGCATGATGAGACAACCGATTCGATATTGGGTGCGTTCGATTGCCAGCCCCCGCTCGTAATGTAACGTAGCCGCTGGCTGGCGATATGAGAAGTCAAATCCGACAACTTGATGGACGTTTAGATTAGATAGCTCCACAGAAAAGAGATCCTAGAACTTCTACCCTTTTTTAAAATTCCTCTATATCAGCCCATCAGATCAAAAAAGATGTAGCAAGACCATGTTTGTTTTCGATTATGCGTTTGTCTGTCGTCCGTTTCAAACTGCCTGACTGTTCGTTTTATCAAGGGTGATAAAAGGCAACGTATTGCTATGCTAATGTTTCATTATTTTCCGAAACTTTGTCTACACATTAGGCAGGCTTAGAAGTAACTCGTCTTCGCTGGGAGTTTGCTTCCCATGCAAGTATTTTTTAACATACTTGCAAACAACGGAAACTCAAGTTGTTAAAATACTCAGGTGAAACGTCTGACGCAAGTCCGCAACAATGTTGTAAAATAGGATGGAGTTGCACCGGTTATTTGTGGAAAACAATGTTTAACTCGCTATCCGGTGTTGCCTCTTTTTTGTGTGGAGGAAAATCAGATTGCCTTGCCTGACGCACATCAAGATCAGCCAACATTAAGCTTCAAACTGCTCAATTTTTCCTTGGTTTTGTTTTTTCCGATGTTTTCGTCTCGTTTCTTTTCTCGCACTAAAAACTGCTCTTTTCAACAGCTTGTAAAATCTTCTAGGGCCAGAGAAAGCAAGCTTTCAAGGGTTGGGAAAAGATAGGCTTAAGAGCGTTATTGATTTAACACACACATCCAGCAAAATATGCTCAAGTGTTCATCGCGTTAAAAATTATATCCTCACTATTTTTCCAGACTTTCAGTGTGTAACTTTTGAAAACTTAAAAAATATTGAGGCCGATCCATGTTAGCATAATCTGGATTCTTGATTAGAAAGTTTCATAGCCGTCAAAAATATTCCAAACGTCTTTAAAAATTGATGCTAATAAAATAATTCATAAGACGCAAAGGAGGAAAATGGGTTTAGGTAAAGGATAGGGAGAACAAGAACGGCAAAGCGAGAGAGAGAGAGAGAGAGAGAGAGAGAGAGAGAGAGAGAGGTGCGACATCACACAGACGCAATGTTCCAAAAGACAGACGGTAGGATGATAAAGCTAATTTTAAGCAGCGAAAGAATGGAGGAAAAAAGTTGCATATTTTAATTTTACAAACAAACGGGTGGACAAAACTCCAGGAAGTGCCCGCATATCATCGCTCAGCAACGTAAATTATCATATTGTTTTTTGATAAGTTGAATGATTAGATATTATTCATAGAACTATAGAGTAATTAAGATGAAATACGACCATGAAATGTCTTTCAAATAAGTCTCGTATAGGCCTTTACATGCCTGGAATATAAAACCATCATACGAATATGCAACTATTGCATGTAATCAGAACATGCCATTGAACAATACTGCTGTCATCTTTTAAAGAAAGAACAAAGTGAATAGTAAAAATAAAGGAGCTATGCATATACATGGTGTTTCAGACGATCTGATTTTGCTTATAATTTTGAAAGACTTATTAGACCTTTTTTAAAGTACACGATTAGCATGAAATCAAATTTCACCAACTTATATGCGATTCTTTCCAACTTCGTCTGGCACCTTTAACTAAAAAACGAACTCATGTCCTGTAAGACGATGTGGTTAGATAATGAGACGTTGCTCCCGTTCAAAGACTAACAAACTCTCTATATTAAGTTCTCACGTGTGAAGAGAAACATATCGCGAGTCTTTGAGACTCGTTAAAAACTGTTCAACGCGCTATAGCTACGAGCTGGGAGGTTGAGTGTTTATAATGCAAAAATAAACAGACTATATCCCTTGCCAAGTTTGAATAGCGACATACTAACTATCGCCCAGACTCATTTTAAAAAATCCTTGCTATGGAGTATAAAGCTTTTTATCCTCTACTGTACAGACTCTGCTGTACCCACAATTAGGTTTTTCCCCAGGAAACAGGCGCTATGAACGGTAAAGAAATATGTGATCACAGTTTATACCCCCCCCCCAAAAAAAAAAAAAAAAAAAAAATCAACTCAGAAACAAAGTAGAAGTTCTTTATATAGAAGCTGTTCTTTTCTTAACAGGTGAGAACAATTTGTTCCGAGTTTTTAAACCTGTCATCTTTTGTTCCAACAATGCTTGACACACCACTTTGTTATTTTCTCTGCGCTTGAACAGGCAGGTAAGCGAGTTCGACTGAACGCAGAGAACTCGAGAAAAAAAAAGGAAGACAAAGAACAAAAAACAGACCACATGACCATATAAACTGCAGCAAAGAATGAACGAAAACTCTAAAAAGTGTGATGTATGTTTTTTTTTCTTAAAAAAATATGTAGTTGTAGATTTCAAAACAATCCCACCTGACACAACAACGACTTGTTCAACAGGCATGGCAGGCTTGAGCTAAGTTTTGCTAAAACCTGTATAGAAAATCAACAAAAATCCATTTTGTTTAGCTCAGATGAACATCGATTTAGGCTTTAATTCCACGGAAACTTTTTCTTTTAAAATCGATTTGCTTCTGGATAATGTGGGTAAATTGCCTTCTCCCACCCTGTGCCAATGTCAAGGTTTCTGATTATAGCCTCCTCTTTTTATCTCAACCACGACTATACACGTCATACTAAGGTGTCAAAAAATGCTGAACAAAGATCTGGAACAGCCTGCTGTACCTTAAAATCTACAATGAAAAAATGTCCGAGGGCTTGGTATATTTCAGCATATTTTTAGAGAATAATGCTAAGCTTCTCGGTGGACGGCATACCAGAGCTCATACCCCCACCCTCCCGGCCTGGTTTCTTTGAGTTTCTTCTCGCAGTTTCCCCCTTGCTGTGTTTGGTATAAAGTGACCAAAGAATACAACTTTTGTAATTGATCTTCATTAAACAAATGGAATAAACATCGCGGATCGATCTAGTTTACTCGGTCAGAAACGAACGGCACGATTAATATTCTTTATAGCTAATTTTTGATTGTAATTTAATAATTCAAGGGCGCCGGAATATTAGATGATGGTTGAGGGTATTTCAACGAGAAAATAAATTGAGAGTAATTTGCCTTTGCTTAAATAATTCTGAGAAGTTGTTATGCTGTTTAACCCAGCCATAGCAGTTTTCCTTTCTGTGGGTTCAGTATAGTATTTTGCTTCAGCCTAAGGACTTTTCTGCGTCTCAGCTATTTCTGAAAGCAATAATTGATTTTGAATTTTATTAACATATTCATGAAACGTTGTTTGTGAACTGGAACCAGAAGAATAAACCATAAAATTAAAATTTCCTTTCGTTGCAGAACAAGCCGTATAGTTTTCAGTTTTTTGTCTCCTCATTTTCTGCTCAGCAAGAAAGACTTTTAAACAGACAGGCAGAGCCTAAACGCTGCGCTTTGGTTTTGAAAAGTGTTCGGCTAAGCCCTCACAAACGAACGGTACTTGCAAGCCAAATCAGATTTTCGCATCGGCAGACCAGTATATAAATTAGTCTAGCTTTTCGTTTGGATATATTCCTTTGAAATGAAGTTCGTTTTCGAAAACCATATTCTTTTTTTTTCATTATTCAAAAGCTACAAAAATATTTAGTACATACGGCAAAACTGTTCACTACAAAGCTTACTGATTCTGTAACGAATTTTATGGAATTACGGAGGATTTGTCGGTTACCATAAACAACCTGTCAGAACAAGTGTGACACGTTTAAAACCAATTCTGTGAATTACTCGCCATATTATTACAAGGATGGAAAATCGATATGTGAGCAAAACTTAAAAGCGTATGAAAGCGGAACAGCGTGAACTAGGTCAGGGCACTCATTACCTGCTCACTTAACTCGCATTACCGATCTTTAATGGATTTTCGGACCTGTTGAGAAAATACATCGCTTTTCACGCTACTTGCGGGTATTAATTAGTTTTTGTAAACCGAAACTTTTATTAATAATTGGTATTGGGTTTACATGTCACGGTATGCGGGAAAAGGATAAAGTTTTTTTTTACTATTCAAAGTTTTCTGCTTGTGTTCCTATACACTTGATCAGTTACAACCTATTTATATAAGCTATCGTCGTCAATATCTTCTACTGCATCTACGATTCCTACTTATAATGTTTCGAGACAAACCGCGACAAACGCGATTTTAGCTTTGTTGAATGACAGAAGTGATTGTTTTCATGTTTTGAAAGTTGTTTGTATACCAGCATGGACAGAGATGTGAGTATTTAATAAAGTCCTTAGGAAAAAAAGAAAATGAAAAAAGTGCAAATTTGTGCCCAATATTGAAATGAATGTGTCTTATTTTGTCCTAAAACCTTTCTTTTCAATAAGGACTAGGAGCTCTGGGTATTTCCTTTTCTCCAAAGCTCTTTGTAATTTAATTTGCACATGTTAACTTTTGTGCACTTTTCAGAAGCAAATCCTCGATCTCAAGAAGAGACTAACGAAGAGTGATATATTTAAAATGAGAAGCGAGTAAATTACACGTATATAAAAGCATTGCGGCATCGTAGAGAATCGCATTTAGTTAGTTTTACAGAGACACTCTAAACAAAAGTCTGCTCATAATTGTGTTTACACGCAGGTCTACAAAAGCTTTGCATTCAGTGTTTTGACTTGACACTAGAAAAAAAAAAACAACAAACGATACCACGTCGCCATTGCACAAAGAAAGCTTTAAAATGTGTGTCAAGAATCACATGAATCAAATTTAAAAAGATCGTCAGACAAAGATGGATTAGCATAAAGAAAACGAACATAAAATAAGCGCCCAGTAGGCACGTAATTTTTCTGCTCTTATCGATATTGCTTGCGCTGAATGCAAAGAATTAGCAAAGTGGAGAAATCGAATATACATAAATACACAAATCATGCTAAATCCTCCGGCCCCGCATAGCCCCAGCCTGACGTCAAGAACATATCACGTTCTGCAAAAATACGCATTCAGCTCAGTTGACAAAGGATCGCTAATTTGGCATGCAAATGAAAACAAACGATCTGAGAGGGGAGTGTATGTGTGAACAACGAGCAAATGAAGACATGAATTCACCTGCAAAATCTTTGTTCAGCTGTAATTTTCTTTACAAAGCATTATGCGCTAAGATTGCCATTAGATTGGCCATGATTTGGAGATGCTGCTTCCTAATATTTAAAAATAATCTACATAGGCACTTCAATAGTGACTCAAGACCTTCTGTTAAACCGCCTATGTCTCACAATTGTCAGAACTGATCTAAAACTTACGCAGTTAATATAACACTTTGTTCCATAAAACTAAGATTCAATAATTAAAAACCAAAATGGGAATGTCGAACTATTACTGATAGAAATCACAGCCATAAAACATGTAAAAATCCCCGTCAACTGAAAATATACTTTCAGTATTTTGAAAGCATCAAGTACAAATATGGAAACTAGCATAATTTCAAATTAAGATTCTTTTATATAATGCTCTTTCTTATTATTAGCAGTTTGTAACGCAAACCTGGACCAATAGATTTGAATAGTTTTGTATAATTATGCAAACATTGGTAAACAAAAGTACGTTAAAACAAAGGAACAAACAATAAACTCGTTTGTTTCTATTTTCTCTCCATATGTGATACCCGTATTTTTAGCATACAATGCAACGACCAAAGAACCTAATTACATGTAGGTCTATGGTGGTTGCCTGTGTTAATTACTTTACCCATTGGCGTTCTTCCGCCTTATTGCAGTGAACATAAACTTTTGTTTAAAAAAGTTCCATATGCGTTATTCCGCATTCCACATTTCGTTTGAATTGTTTACATTTTTTGCAGTTATTAAAACATTTAACTAACACCCTCGGCATATTTATAAACTCTTTATCACTATACCTTTCATATCAGTCTAAACATAAAATTTGAGAACAAGAGATTCCGAAATATTAAAATTTAGATTTAATGTAAAAGAGCAGCTCAAAAAATAAGATATTATCTTGCCTCAAATAATGAGATGTTATCTTGTCTCAAATATTAAGATATTATCTTGCCTTAAATAATAAGATATTATCTTGCCTCAAATCATAAAATATTATCTTGCCTCAAATAATAATATATCATATTGCCTCAAATATTAAGATATTATCTTGCCTCAAATAATAACATATTATCTTGCCTCAAATAATGAGATATTATCTTGCCTCAAATATTAAGATATTATCTTTATTTTTTTATTTTTTTTATACACTATATTAATCCATTTCGGGAAATTTGTCTTTGTTACTCAGCGTAACTGTGTCGCCACAGAGCAGCGCCACTAATGCCCCAGCAGACCAGTAAATTTTAAGCCTGTAGCTGGGTACCCATTTTACAGGTGGGTGGACTAGGGAAAGTTAGGGTAAATTGCTTTCCCAAGGCAATTGCAACATGGCATTGTCAGGAATCGAACCCGCGACCTCCAGATCTCGAGTCCGACGCGCTAACCACTCCGCCACGCTGCCCCTTGCCTCAAATAATAAGATATTATCTTCCCTCAAATAATAAGATATTATATTTCCTCAAATATTAAGATATTATCTTGCCTCAAAATCTTGCCTCAAATAATGAGATATTATCTTACCTCAAATATTAAGATATTATCTTGCCTCAAAAAATAAGATATTATCTTGCCTCAAATAATGAGATATTATCTTCCCTCAAATAATGAGATATCATATTCCCTCAAATAATGAGCTATTATCTTGCCTCAAATATTAAGATATTATCTTGCTTCAAATAATAAAATATTATCTTCCCTCAAATAATGAGATATTATCTTGCCTCAAATATTAAGATATTATCTTGCCTCTAATAATAAGATGTTATCTTGCCTCAAATATTAAGATATTATCTTGCTTCAAATGATAAAATATTATTTAAACTCAAGATTAACCAAAATAATTCTGGGCGACTACGCCATAATCGGGAAGGGGAATTGTTGTGCCGTATTGATTTCTATGCCTAAGCATTCTCCATTGTAATGGCGGCGTCAGTAACCTCCTCATCGGCACCACTGTTTCAACAAATGAAACGTTCGTTGTTCTCTCCACGACTCTTCCGGTGTTTACGTCTGGCAAGATGACTTCCGCCTACTTCCGTTAATCTTTCCCGCCAGTATTAACACAACAAACAAGGTGGCATCTAATCTACGGGAAAAAGTATTGTCAGCAGGTTTACTGAAGGGTCCTGATCATGTTTGTCACTGTTTAAAAATTCTAGTATAGGCAAACATACAAAAAAAAAAAAACAACAACCAACCTTCCAAATGAGCTTTTGTTAACAAAACTGTAAACATTCTACTTTTTAGATATTCTTCTTGTTCAAACTATGAAAACCCAGTTATAATTATTCATTTGATAGGTTCTAGTTGTCTTTTTGTATCTTTTTTCGTTTCTTCTTCCCCTTCTTTCCTTGTTCTACTCCTGTGGGGACGCCATTGTTTAATTGAAAACATGCGACTTTTGAATCAAATGGTTCGGGTTCAAACCCCTGATGCTAGTTAGGCGCTTGGTCATATGACTCAGCTAGCATGGGCACAAATTCTTTTAGAATTTAAACGAATTGATGAGAATGCTTTCTATGGTTGGCATAGAGGACAGTTTTGTTAATGTCAATCGCAACGTTGATTAATAATGATCATTTCTCTTATCTCCCTTCCAATTCTTTCTCTGAGTTCAAGATTACATGTATTCAAGATGTCGATTTACACAACGAGGTGAGTTTGCACTTAAAGATGGAGTAATTATAAATCAGGTTGAATAGTACTATCAAAGTTGAAGAAAACTGGAAGAGTCAATGTTTATTTGCGACTGGACTTACGCCCTTTTAAAACGAACTATCATGTGACATCCATACTTATTGCTGCTTGGTCTCCTGTCAATTATGCTGAATTCTTCATTGCTGTAAAGATTAGGGAACATTCCCAAAGAACATGGGAAATTGGCCACTTAATCACATCACATTTTGCTTTAGACAATAAAGTGAGTTAAAACTATGTATCATCACTTACATATTTTTACATACCGCATGGTTTTAGAGCTTTTAACAACCCACATTGAGAAGGAACTGCTAATAGAATGCATAACATTAATTTTACTAACGTGTTTTGTGCAACCAGAAATCCGTCTTTTCACATCCATGACTATAATTATTGAATAGCACCTAACAAGCAGTATATAATTTAGATCAAAACAAAAAAAAACTAAACACCGTGTCTCTAACGAGAACTGTGAGGCCTCGGGGGCTATTTTTTAGGCGACCAGGAATTTAGACACGAGTAAATTTTTTGTTGTTACATTACTGAATGTTACTATTTTCTAAGACTAAGACTGTGTTTCATGCCCTAGAATAAGTTGAACAATTTACAACTCTATCTTTTTCACACCTTAAGTTGTTTCTTTTTAAAGGCTAAAAATAGACGGGGGTTTGGTTATATAGCAAATATAGAAGCGGGTTTGGTTATATAACAAATATAGTTGGATATAAAGGAAATCTAGAAGAGGGTCTGGTCATATAGCAAATATAGAAGGGGGTTCGGTTATATAGCAAATACAGAAGGGGGTTTGGCTATATAGCAAATCTAGAAGGGGGTTGGTTATATAGCAAATCTAGAAGGGGGGTTTGGTTATATAGCAAAATATAGAACGGGGTCTGGTTATATAACAAATATTGAAGGGGGTCTGGTTATATAACAAATATAGAAGGGGGTTTGGTTATATAGCAAATCTAGAAGAGGGTTTGGTCATATAGCAAATATAGAAGAGGGTTTGGTTGTATAGTAAAATATAGAAAGGGGTTGGCTATAGAGCAAATCTAGAAGGGGGTTTGGTCATCATATATAGCAAATTTAAAAGGGGATTTGGTTATATAGCAAAATATAGAAAGGGGTTTGGTTATATAGCAAATACAGAAGGAGGTTTGGTTACATAGCAAATCTAGAAGAGGGTTTGGTTATATAGTAAAATATAGAAAGGGGTTTGTTTATAAAGCAAATAAAGAAATGGGGTTTGGTTATATAGCAAATCTAGAAGGGAGTTTGGTTACATAGCAAATCTAGAAGAGGGTTTGGTTATATAGCAAATCTAGAAGAGGGTTTGGTCATATAGCAAGAAGAGGGTTTGGTTATATAGTAAAATATAGAAAGGGGTTTGTTTATATAGCAAAATATATAAGGGGGTTTGGTTATATAGCAAAATATAGAAGGAGGGTTGGTCATATAACAAAATATAGAAAGGGGTTTGGTTATATGGCAAATATAGAACGGGGTTTGGTTATAAAAGCAAATATAGAACGGGGTTTGGTTATATAGCAAAGATAGAACGGGGTTTGGTTATAATAGCAAATATAGAAGGGGATTTGGTTATATAGCAAAAGAGCTTTAATTCAAAACTTAATTTGAGCAGCTCTTGCCTGATTGAGGCTGGTCATTTGAAAAAGAAAAACAGTTACGATCGGTGATTGAAGACCTGCATTGATCAGGTTATGTAGAGAATAATACAATGAGAGTTCACTGTGCTGTAAAAATTACAGATGGCCATTGGAAAAACCAGGCATCATCTTGCTATCTGTATTGGGAGAGAAAATCTATTTGGTTAAGCTGTAGGCATCCTTTTCTCGACAAACTGGGATAAAAATATATCTGGGCTATGTCTGCCTTACAAGTAAGCGTCGATGTGTCAAATTATTTGTTTATTTGAGTATAATAGCCAAAAGAAAAATAGAAAGAAAATGAGTTTCGAAATTAAATCTCGACACCTCATATGAGTTGACTTATATTTTTGTTTTTATTGATAAAAAAATCTGAAGAAAATTGATGAACGAGTACTTCTTTTAGAATGGATAAAAGATTCCAAAAAAAACAAACAAAAAAACCAATGGAACTGAAACTTGCTGGTGCAATTTAATGAATAAAACCACTTATAAGCACCAAATTGTTTGAAACGATATATATCTTAGCCCCGCACTAACTCTAAAATCTGCAATGTTTCATTATCCTTATCACAATGCTTTGTTTGCAGAAATACTTCTATTTATACAATGCTGTCGGACAAATTTGCAAATCTTAGAATGCTAAATGACAGTCAAGAGGCTTAAAGTGTTTTGAAAGTGTTAGGAAGCTGACGTCTTTCCATAATGTCATTTCTAGGGATTTAAAAGTACATAATTATGTAAACCCAACAAACTTGTTTAACGTGTAACCAATTAAAATGCCCTTATTATATGAGAGAACAACCTCACATTTGCAGACCGGTTAAAGGCCCTAAGGAAACCAGTGGCAACATTCTAAAGTTTAGAAAGCATACGGGCTTGGCGAGATGTGTCAAATATAGATCTAAAGCGATTCAGGTCATCACCAACCCCGTCAGCATTACACAGACGCTACGTGAGAAGATGGTCTGCTCATCAAGGTAAATCATAAAGCAGTCGAACTTTCACTTGGTTTTCTTTCGTTGTTGCTTTTTTGTGTTTGAATTACAAAACTTACCAACAATGTTAACATACCAATGACGTTTTCGCAGTGCTCTCTCCTTGAATTAGGGCCGCAACGATAATAATCGCCTATGAAGTGATTATTATTATTATCATTATTATTATTATTATTATTATTATTATTATTATTATTATTATTATTATTATTATTATTATCATGGAAACATTCATAATGATTGTTTTGTTATTAGATAATAATGATGGTGATCATAGCGATGATTATTATTAAAATTGTAAGTATTACTGCTACAATTAGCCGAATAAAATGCAATAACAAAGATTAATTACAATTATAAAATACTGTAGACAACAATAATCTAGATCATACTAATAACACGTATAAAAACAATATTTATAACAATAATCATTGGTAATGCAAGTGTTGTTAAAAACATTTAGGTATCATTTTAGTTATCTGGGCTTGTATAATATTATAATGCGTGTCGCTATCACTTTCGTTTTTTCTCTCTCTGACTGTAAACGTCTGTCTGTCTCTCTTTTTCATCAAGTTCTACCTCTTCATTTCTTCCTCCCCCCTACTCTCTCTCTCTCTCATATCAATGATTCTGAATAGGTAGCTTTTGTGTTCAACGTCTCTCAAGGCTCAATGAATTTCATGAGGTTAATAGACGGCAGAGCAATGGCAGACCTAGTTACAAAACGAACAAAACCTATCACTGCAAAGATCACATCCAAAACACGAGTCAAATTAGCCTGTCTCACATTTTCTTCCTGTTATTAGAGACCTTTAGCACACGCACCGTGTCTCACTACGCGTACGTGAAAATCGGGAAAGCAGATTGAGTTACTATAAAAATAATGAAACCAGTTTCTAAAAATAGAACGTGAAAATCGGGAAAGCAGATTGAGTTACTATAAAAATAATGAAATCAGTTTCTAAAAATAGACCCACAGACGTTCTATTTTTAGAAACTGGTTTCATTATTTTTATAGTAACTCAATCTGCTTTCCCGATTTTCACGTACGCGTAGTGAGACACGGTGCGTGTGCTAAAGGTCTCTATTCAAACGTTTTAGCGTCTGTGTTTTTTCTCCACCTCCTTCACTTATTTTTCTCTCTTGCTTTATCTCTGCCTCTGTGTCTCTCTTTCATATTTTTTTTTATTTCCGCTTACGCTTCTATCTGAATCTGCCTATAATTACTGCCTCCATTTACTTTCCTAATTTCAAAATTATTTTACAATATTTTTGCGAAGTTAGCCAGCCTCAATTTTTAGAAATCAAACAAGTATGCATGTTGTGATATGTGATCTAAAATCAAGTAATAAAATATCGTTTTCTAATTAAAATGTTACATTTTAAACAAAAAATACACTGTTGTCATAGTAAGCTTAATAATTAATCAGTCTCAATCGATTCGTAATTTCAAACGAAATATCCAGCATGTTTAACTTGAACGCAACGCACAAAAATGTTATACTTGACAATGATCTCTTGGCTAATTTTCCACTGTTCATGATTTTTCGTGATTTGACCTATAGATTAGGTGAGGGTTGCTTTCCAAATGATTCAAGCCTTACCATGCAAACGTTTAAACTGCATAACAGATGTAAACTACGTTTAATAGAGCCGTGTTTTAAAGTATTCTCTTTAAATGCAGTGACGATATAGATTGAATATCGACATTTCATTATGTGGGAAAAGGGAATTGTTACCTACACTATGCATATAAAAATATCACGCCAACAGAAGGTCGGAACGCTGTGTGGTTGTAAAATCTTGTGCTAAATTCAAAGTTTGTGTAATTTACATGATCTTTTGAAATTTGATATTTTGGAAAAGCTCAAGGGAATATTTAACTAAGAGCTGATACTGTATTTTGTGTCTAATTAATTTTGCGTATGGCCAGTAGAAACGAAAACTCTCACCAAAGGCCTCTGGTTGATGATTCGATATTTTTTTTCAAAAATTAAACAAGCATATTTTGTTTGCCCTTACTTGAGCACGCCTCGTCATTAATCGCAATGCCAGAAATCCGTACATAAGAGGCAGACCTTAAACCAAAGAAAACAGATCAATAGAGATTCCTTGAAAATATACAGAAACACAAATGGCTCAAGTGTAAGACCGCCACTATGAGAGTAAATGTCATAAACCCTGTTATTTACACTGAATTTTGCTTTTGAATCGCCCATAGCGTCAAAACCATAAGTATTTTGTTGAGTTTTAACTTGTTCTAACTAAACGAAGGATTCAAACCAGAAAGATCTTTGACTGGACCTCCTCAAGCTCCAGTTTGTTAACCATAGAGGCTGACCGACCAGTTGAGTACGTCGAACTTGTTCTAAGGCAAAAGTGACAGATCCTCTGCTGATAAGGTGAAGTCAGTTCAGAAATTCTACAACAACTTAAACTCGAAGACAGAGAAAACACAATCCGAAAGAATAATAATAAAAAAAAAAAACAGGATGGGGTGTTTTGCACGAGGCACTTGTCGCGCTCTCAAATGTCAAAAACTTTGTGAAAGTATTAATTGTTTTGAGGAGAAAATATTTGATTTTTTCTTCATTTACAATATCGACAAAAAAAATTTAAAATTAATTAATAGAGAACATTTTCTCATATCAGAATTCTCTATATTCGACACATTCACACCCATCGCCAGGCCTGTGGCAGTTACAGACTAAAACACCATCAAAGTTACTTCAGATGCAGCGATGTGCTGATAAGAATAATAATTCAAGAGAGAACTCCACAGAAAAAGAGTAAACTAAGGATCCATAGCGAAAGTAAGAAATTGTTATAACGAAAGAAAACAGAGTATTATTGATCGTTGGGGTCATACGTTTTTGTTGATAACTCTTATTTTGAGAATGTACATTTAAATGGCATTTAAAAGTTTTTAAGAAAACTAACGTCTATCGATTATGTTATGGAGTTGTATGTGCGATAGGCTTTATTATTATATACACTGACTCATAATTTTTGTAGAGCGTCATTTACTATGCGCAGGGGCAGAGGAGGGAGATGAATTCTTACCACATCTAAGAGAAATAGAGCATCCGTTAAATATTCAACACGTTGCAACCTGTTATAATTAGCACATGAACAACGGTATTTCACCCAGGCATCCCTGATGACTTGACCAATATAATTGCCGAGACACAAGTCCGTTGGTTATTGGGTGGTCACACCTCCTGCTGACCTTGCCGAATTTAGGCCCTAACGACAATTCGGACCTGTCACGCAAGCGTACACACGGGGCTTCCAGATGAGGGTTGAAACATTCAAGGTCACAGGCTTTAAGCGTGGAAGAAGGAATAATAATATTCTTGGAACTGCCAGATATGACAGGGTGCAATGACGAACTGTGCCACAGAAAAGCTGTTCGCGCTATTCTCCAATTGGAGCCCTGGGAAGCAAACTGACCTGACAAAACCACTTGCAGCTGGGAGTTGGAAGTCGCTGACTCTATCTCGATCTTGTGCACTCAGGGATCTCAGTGGTGCCTCTAAGCAATATCAGACTCAGCAAGATTTTCCCTCTCCAGGCTTTTCTTTTTTCGACACCAAAAAAAAAGCGTAGTGCTAATTTTAACCTCACGCCTCTCTTCAATTTTATTTTGATAATTTCTTGTGATTAATGAACACAAAAAGCAGTTTATTCAATAGAATTGAAAAGGAATCTTGGGAAGGGATCAAAACACACGCATAATAAAAGCTGTTTAATTTTTTTTCCATAAGCGCAGTATGTTTGGAGCACAAACCCTGGAATATCAACGCAAATCGTTAATAAACATTGGAAATCGTTTTTGCCCTAGGGTAGCCTGCAGAGGTCTTAATGGCAACCTGATGTTTCCATGCAGAGACATGCGTTAAGTTGCAAGATGCCGGTGTAGCGCATACAATGGGTGGTGGCACACAATAGAAAAAAGGTAAAAAGGAACTTGGAGGGAAAAAATTGTTTGTTAGATCAGAAAAGATACAGAGAGAGACAGACAGACAGACAGACAAACAGACAGAGACAGAGAGACAGATAGACAGAGACAGCGGCAGAGAGAGAAACAGAGTGGTTGAAAGATATGTATAAAAAGAGTTTGATCTTTTACTAGGAAAAAAAATGAATATCTGCATATATAAATATTTTGACACAGACAGCTGTAAAGAAACATAGAGAATATCAATTTTAAAGAATCAGTGGGTGAAAAATAGAAAGATAAGCGAGTAGACAGAATGATAGATTGATGAAAAGATACTTCGCACGAAGAGATATCACCAGATTAAAAAAGTATAGACAGAGAAAGAGAAGAGATCGGAAAGGGAAGAAAAAGAGAGATACATTCACTTTCATTTTCCTTTCGACCTCATCTGTCAACAAGAATGAACGAGGTTTGCTAGAAAAGTCACACGATCCCGAAGCGAAGCCAAATAAAAGTGATTGGGCAAGACAGGTTAACAAAATAACCTCTCCTAAGTCTATTTGTTCAGTATTTGAAGGATTGACTTAGGGGCTTAGATCTTTATGTTGGCTCCTTTTGGGGATAGCTCAAGTGTTTTTGTACAGTGTTATATAGGTCCTTGCGAAATCAATGTTTAGATTCTTATCAAAGTTAAGTTCTCAGTCTGCGTGTCTCAATTGTTGCGGTGGAAATAAAAATTAGATTCGTCTTCGTTTCATATTGACCCAAATATGCAGACTTTAAACTTTCCACAAAAAGCAAGACTTTTTCTCGCCATTTTTACTCTCAGCTTAGCTAATAGGGACACTACCTATCTGTCTACCTATCTATCTATCTATCTATCTATCTATCTATCTATCTATCTATCTATTTATCTATCTATCTATCTTTCTATCCATCTATGTATATATCTATCTATCTATTTGTATGTCTGTCTATCTATCTCTCCACCGTTCTATCTATTTAAATATTTATCCCTATCCGTTTTGGTGTTTTTGTCAAAAAATCTATTTACATACCTGCACTGGTACATAGATTTTATTTACATACCCGCACTAGTATATAGATTTTATTTACATACCTGCACAATAATATATTTTTATACATACCCGCACTAGTATAATAGACTTTGTGATCGTTTGAGTGCTGTTAGTTTTCCTGTAACTTTTATTTTGCTGCGAGTCATCTCAAATAACAGATTTGCATTTCCAGTTTAAACTGAAGAAAAATACAAGTCCAGTACAGCTTTCGATTTTTATCTAATACAGAACCAGAAATGGCGACAGAATACGCTTGCATGTAAGTAAGGCTAACGAAAAAGCCTTAAAATATTTCCCTCATATTTTATATAATAAAAAGGCGTAGCTAGAATAAAACAGAGATTTTGTTAGTGTGACAGAAAGAACAATACCACAAAGAAAAAAAATTAAAAACAACAAATTCCTCTACTAAGCACACTAGTCTATCGGCTTTCTCCGTTCTCCATGGTCAGATATATGCTACAGTTACTGTCATTAACTTGTTTTATAGCACAGGTCTGCAGGTCTGCCTTATTTCCTAACCGACCCCTAATGAGCTCACTATAACCTCAACATGATGTATTTTTTTTCTGTCCTTAGATCTCCGTTTGGATTGCGAAATGTCTAATTAGTTCTCAATAAGAAAGTCACATGTTCATTGTGCTCTGAGAAACCGTTTCTCAGCTAGAGTTACCCATCACGGATATTGCGAAATACCAATTAAAAAAAAAAAAGAGTTCTCCCAGGAACAAAAAAGTGTCGCGAGTCATCTGATATCCTATACGGGCAA
This sequence comes from Elysia marginata, assembly GCA_019649035.1. Lineage (NCBI taxonomy): Eukaryota > Metazoa > Mollusca > Gastropoda > Plakobranchidae > Elysia > Elysia marginata. The sequence continues at coordinate 79,596 of BMAT01011040.1, forward strand.
CCGAGAGCATGTAGGGCTAACATACAAAATTGGTAGAAGTAGCGCATTTTTTGCGCTTTGTTCTTGTTTGTTCTCCTAATTTGTTTGTGTGTGTGTGTGAGTGTTTGTCACAAAGGTAAAGTTATGTGAACTTTGTGTACTGAGATCTCGTGTACGATCATTTGCAGAAAGGAATACCTGTTAATAACAAGAACTTTATCTTAACAACTTATAAAATAAGAAGAAAAAAAACATGATGAAGAGACAAACTTATAGTGATCCAGGAAGTACAAAAAGTACATTTTTCTCGTTTATTTTTTTTCATCTAGTTTTCAAATAATAATAATTAGTCTCATCTTACATTATAAATAGTCTAAACCGGCCCAGGCCCCAGGTGCCACCTCGCTAAGTTAGTGTCGTGGGCTAATAGTGCAACTTATGTAGGAATTCTTTCACTGGCAAAGATGGACACGATTCTGTAAAGAGCATTTTGGAGATAGCTGCTGCAGTAAAAAGAATGAGGTTTAAAAAAAAATAACACTTTTATCTAAATCAATTTTCGATCGAGCAATTTGTCAAAGATATTTTATTTCATTGAATCATTTTGTATTTAAATCAAACATCTGCAAATAAAGCCAACATTAACTTAACAAAAAGAGTATTCAAGACTTTCCAAAACAGAGAAGACTATGTGACTTATAGAACGGTCTTGTTGCGACTAATTTCGTTCAATTTTTCACACAAAAAATGTTACATGCAATGAGATGAGACAGTGGGAATTACGTTATGATAAAGACTATTTTAGGGAAGTGTCTACTCTACCAAACAAGAAGCAAAAGTTTTTTGGGAAAGCAAAAAAAATTCTTTTAAAATATAATAAATTCTAAGATGCCTAACTTGGCTGCAGGCCCAAATCATTTTT